>OX637532.1:64764965-64922410 GCA_951800035.1 Linnaemya tessellans
TACTATCCCCTCGTTTTCAGTTCCGGCGCAATGCATTGCATATATAGGGGTCATCCCCTGAGTGCTGGTCCTACTCCTAAAAAAAAAAAAAAAAAAAAGTACTGATCCTTGAGGCACACCGCCAATTATCTGGCGTCTCCTAGTACCTTTATCGGTGTCATAAACTAGCTCTCTATTTCGGAAATAATCCTGTATAATTGCCAGTAAATACCCTGGGATGTCTAATCTTGCTAAGGCTTCAACAATACGTCCCCAGTTTGCCGTGTTGAAGGCGTTCTTTACGTCTAGGGTTACGACTACACAATACTCCTTAGTTCCATTTCTCCACCGCTCCCCTTGGATAGCCCTAGCAGCAGTTTCTACTACAACCTTGATAGCATCCACTGTTGATCTTGCTTTCCTGAAGCCATATTGGTTATTTGATAAACCATTCTTAGCTTCAACACAGCCTTCCAATCTTCTGCAGATTATACTTTCTAGCAGTTTCCCACTCGTATCTATCATACACAGTGGACGATAAGAGGAGGGGTCGTCTAGCGGCTTATTATCCTTGGGTAACAGTACCAGCTTTTGTCTTTTCCACATTGTTGGAAAAATTCCCTGGCTCAAGCATGCGCTTATTACCTTCAAGAAGTACTCAGGGTGGAGTTTGACAGTTTCTTTTAGCACCATATTTGGAATACAATCTAAGCCTGGTGCCTTATTGTCTTTAAATTTCGAGACAGCGCCTTCTATCTCGGAAATCGTAACCGGAGGAATATCGGAAAATGCAGCCGAATAGCTGTTTTGCCACGTAGGAATTTCCTGTTGGGGAAAGAGATGATCTACAATTCCCCTGAGAATAGACTCCTCTCTTGGCGGCGATGGACCAAGACATTTAAGTCTCTTGGTTACCAGTTTATATGCAAGGCCCCAAGGATTACCATCTAATTCCTCACATATATTAAGGAAACAGCTGCGCTTACTCCTACGTATTGCAATCTTCAACGCTTTCCTTTTATCCTTATATATTTGATGGTGTACACTGTTCTCTAGACTACCTCGCGTCCTTGTATACTGCCTTCGGGAGGTTATGCACTCCGAACGCAACCTAGCAATTTCACCATTCCACCAGTAAACTGGAGGCTTATTTGGTGACCTTTTACGCTTCGTCATGCTCACATTACACGCACTCGTGATATGGCCCACTAATTGTTCTGCCATATCTTCAGCCGAACCATTCAGTTGCATGTTCTCCATACAAGCTGCGAAGATATCCTTATCAAAGGTATTTATCTTCCAGCCTGTCAAGTCTCGTGCTTGTACAGCCACATGGTGCTGTTCATCTTGTACATCTATGATTATAGCGCTATGATCGCTATGAGTATAAATGTCAGATATTCTCCAGTTCACCTGGCTTGTGATGCTGCTACTGGCAAACGTAATGTCAATTACCGAACCAGCATCACCTCGTCTGAAAGTTTGTTCAACCCCATTATTCATGAGTACAACGCTCAATGCAGAAAAGGCTTCCAAGAGCACTCTACCTCTTGCATTCGTCAAGGGGCAGCCCCATTCAACAGCCCACGCATTATGACTGGGTTCTTGGTGGCTGCATCTGTTACTATATTATCAACTATGCTTCGAAAGTCCTCTATAGAATACCTAGGGGGAATATAGCAGCTGTACAATGTGATACCAGAGATAGTGGCTCGGGCATACCCACATTGTGATGTTATTCTATCCCGTAGTGTTAAGGTGCTGGTGTTCCATATCGCCGATGTATCCGTGTTATCAGAAACCCAATTTACAGATCCCATGGTCCTATATGGCTCACTCAGCACAGCGACGTCTACATTTAAATCTCGAACGCTTTGCTTAAGAAGCTCTTGTGCTGCCTGGCAATGGTTGAGATTTAACTGTAATATACGCATTTTGATGTCTTAAGTTTGGTTTTAAACCTTAAGTTTCTGTAGCGCCTTTTTGTAGTACGGACAAACGGACAAATATATATATATATATATATACATATATATATATACATATATATATATATATATATATATATATATATATATATATATATATATATATATATAAATGGCATTGCATACATCATGTACAATTCCTGAGATAGTATTATAGGGAATACGAAAGATGTACTGAAGAGATCTAAAACTCTCCCCTGTCGCCAAGTATCGAAGTGTAACTGCTAGTCGATCGCAGGGAGAAATTGACTCACGAAGTCTTGTTGTTTTCTTTGTTATAAGTGGTGCAACTAATTTCAACTGCAATCAGATTAAAAATACGTACATATGTATGTGTATATATGTACATGTATGGAATAATCCCTCAAACAGAATTTGAGATATTTACCAAATGATCGAAATCAGTTGAGCTCATTCTTAAAAAGTTTTTGTATAAAGCAGGATTTTCTGAACGCAGCTCCTTCAAAAGTTTTGCACAACATCCTTCCTCTTTTCGACGTTGTACCCACTTTCTAACCCATTGTCTCTTTTTTGTTAATATATTTGCCTCCTCTTCCAAAACTAATAAGGATGATGCCCCACAGCATAGCACAACAAAATCTTCAAAATTTTCCATATTTCAACTATGTACTACAATAAACTTCTTAAAAAAAACAATATTATGTTTTTTGACAGTTTTCAGAAATATTTGTTTTAGACAAATACTGCTTTGAGTGTGACCACACATGAAATATGTTTTCTCATGGTTGCAGACTATGCTATTTGATAGTTGTTAGATCAAACAAACTGTTCAAATAAATATGTTTAGTGTGACCACAAAACAAATTCTGTTTTCTTTTCAACAAGTTTAGCACAAATATGAACAAATATGTTTCATGCAAATATTTCACCAATGTGAACATACCTTTAGACAATTGATCTTTCGATTCTCAAGAGAACTTTTGTACCTACATATATGTATTTGTAACCGACATGTATGTGGCTTTAATAAATAATAACACAAGGGTAGTGTCACAAATGCATATGTAGCATGAGCTATGTAAAAATGAGTTAGCGGTAGGTATGTGCTTAGTTCATTGTAAGTGAGTAAAATATGTAGCTTGAAAAAAAAACGCTCGCCGCTTATAGTATTACAGGAGATGATTACAAGACTTTATAAATCCCTAACAATAGTATCGTTTTAAATTCTTTGGTTTTTTAATTTTGGATTTGTTTTGCTTTTCTTTCTTTTGATATCGTTCGTAATACCAGATGGCGAGAATGTTTAATTTGTTAATTTATTGTTTGAAGAAAAAAGTGGGTTTCATGAAAATATTATGTGGCAACACTTCGTTTAAAAGTGGTATCGTCAATTGGAAGATTTAAAATTTGCAAATTTCAATAAATTAAGAGATTAATAATGTAAATTTAAACGTGAATTTATTAATAAAACAATATATTCGTTAATATAAAGTGATTTTAGTTTATTTTAAAGTGATAATTTTTCAATAAAAGACAATTCCACTTGCCAAACAAAAGTAGTTTCATTGTGATAAAATTTCTAATTTTTTGGTTTTTAGAGAAGCTAGATACGGAATTAATTCCACTTTCGATCGGAATTGGTTTTGGTGACATGGTTGTATATTAAAGAGCTGCATGATCTACCTTTATATATGAGCATGCTCATGTGTTCATTGTAAAATGCCTATGTTCGGACGCAATGTTACTTACTGACCACATGTTTGATTTAAATGCAACGCAGTAAGCAAAAGTTTGTTCATACCATCAACCTTATTAATTGAGTATTTTGTGCTCATGAGCATGTATCTGTGTTCGTTGGTATATGGTTGTGTTCGAAATTGAATTAAATCTGAAGTAAAAGATTTCGATAAAATTAGTAGTCCGGAGTTTTGGAAAAATGTAGATGTTGCAATATGTCCCCAGCTCAAACAAAATTATTTAAAATATATATAATTTTTTTTCCACTACTTACTTATGTGAAGAAATTTTTTCAAACATGAAAAATGTTTGTTCTAAGCAGTAAAATAAAATAACTTCTTTGAACTTAAAAAATATTTTACTAATTCGCAATTGTCACGCAATTATTAACATGGAATGTTTAATTTAAAATTTTCATAGCGATTTTAAAAATTATAATGAGGAATGATACAAGTTTTAATCTTACATAAAAAACTGGTTTAAAAAGATTTATTTTTGTTTTTTCCCAATATAACTGTTCTATTTTTTAATATTGATAACTGCTATTTACGGTCCCCGATATTTTTTTTCTTAAAATTAAAATTACATTCAGTTAATAAGTTGGCAAAAACTATGTCTTTTTTTCTTATTTTAAGCGTTTGACATTATGTTTGCTGGGCAAAGTCTCTCACCAATACATCTTCACTTTAATTTTTGAACACCACTGGTCTAGTATGATACAAAAAACAAGCCGATCAACCTTCAAACCTGCTTTTTCTTATGTTCATACAGCTCTTTATTGTATATATCCATATCTATCAGCCATGTCACAAAAAAAAATTCCGTTCGGAAATGGAATTGAGTCCGCACTTTGCTTCTGTGGAAAAAGTATTCCGAAAAAATTTTTCGGAATGAAAGCACTTTACATTTTCTATGTGGAATTGATATTTTAAGCATTTTCATGGTGTACAAAGTACTCATGATACATTTTAATTTGTAAATTATGTTATTTCTTTGTTTATTTCTCTAAAATAAATTTTCATTGATTCAAATTTAACAAAAAATTTGCATTTTTCTAAATACTTCCTCAAAGATAAAAGAAAATACGGGATTTGATTATTTAGTGCTGCCGTGCTCTTATTCTAGTAAGTTTTTCTAAGAAAAAACTCTAGTGGCAGCACGTAAAACTACGAAAAGGCAAAAAACGGAATAAAATAATAAAAAAGAGCCAACATCGATGTCCATAAAATTTAAATAAATAATCATGTAAGTACTTTAACATTTAACATTTTTAAACATATTGCCTTTCGTAGGGGCAAACATCGAAGTGCAAATCAAGAAAAGCTGTTTTTTTTTGCTACATTCGTTGTTGCGTTGCCATACTTAATACATAAAAAGTGGTTTCAAATTTTTTTGCAGTTTAATGGAACCGAACGGAATCTATAGAAGCTTAAACCATTCCGATCGGAATCGTAACTACGGAACTATATCAATTCCGAACTGAATTCATGACATTCCTGTGTATATATATATATATATATATATATATATATTTTTTTTTTTTTGTTTTATTCTAATTCAAAGTATTAAATTAATTTTATTTTCTTTGTTTTATCGAAAATAAGTTCACGATGTTACCTTTCATCGTTATCGTACGAATATGTTAAATTTTATTCCTGTATATATATATATGTATATATATATATATATATATATATATATATATATATATATATATATATATAAGGTATGCAAAACCCATATTCATACACCATATACCTTCTTAATATGTATTTTCAATTTTCAAAAAAACAAATAATTAAAATACATTCTTTATTGTAATATTTTGAAACACAAAGCTTTTATTAGAATATAAAAAAAGTATAACAATTTCATTTATTAAATATAATATAATGAATTATATATATATAAATATATATTTATATATATATATATATATATATATATATATATATATATATATATGTATATATATATATATATATATATATATAATTCATATATATATTTATATATACAATATATATAATTAATATATATATATATATATATATATATATATATATATATAATTCATATATATATATATATAAATATAATTCATATATATATATATATATATATATATATATATATATATATATACTTATATGGGTCAATTTAAAAAAAAACGTTCACAACGAGTTTTTTTTTGCTTATTTTTAAAGCTTTTTCAATTCGCCTGTAAGAGTGGCCAATTTATGTAGAAATTGATGAGAAACCGGTGGTACTTTTAGGCTCTCAAAAATATCAATATTTTTTGATTTTTTTAGGTTTTCTATGATTTCTATCTTGAGCGCCACACACCAAATATGTATAAAAAATCGCTAAAAATGCAAAAATATTTGAAATTCAAGCTTGCTACGATGTTCTTTTGTTTCTCAAGATTGACTTTTGCGAAAATCACCTTTTCGATTATAAACACAAAATGACACCTTGATTTTTAATTTTTTTTTAAAGTGACTAGTTATTTTAAAATTTTAAGATGAAAATATGTAAATTTTAGTTAAAAAAAGACTTGAACTTAGAGGTTACTTGCAAAGTAATAGGCTTGTAACAATATATTTAAAAAAATATGCAATTATAAGCGTTTTAAGGGAAAAAACTAAGTGTGACGCTCAAGATATTTTGTGACGATCATTAGATTTTGTTGCACGTAAACAAGAAATAATGCCAAATTTAAAGTTTAACGAAAAAAATTTTATTCTTTTACAAAAAGTAAATAAAAAAAACAAAAATTCTTCAAAAAACAAAAATTTTCATACAAAACTAAACATGTACATATTCTTTGATGTCTTTAACAAAAGTGGAAAAAAGAAAGTAATGCTTGAAGAAACTTATACACATAGGTAAATATTTGACGCAAAACAATAACTTAACTTAATTTAATTAGAAATTTTCTTTCGAATTCTTATTCTGAATCTGTATAAACTTTATGAAATGACAAGCGGCTTTGTTTATTTTGATTCTCATTCAGTTTTACCACTTTTGAATTAAGTTTGTGTCAGTTGCATAAATTTCCGGTCCCCAGAGGTTTAAGTTGCAAAAGCTTTAAGTTAAACTCAAATATACCACGATTATACCTTTCTTTCTTCTTTCTTTTATATTCGTCATTACGCGCTTTATCAAGCTTTATTTTCTCTTGATATTTCCGTGCTCTTTCAGCCGCCGTTAACTTTGTTGTTTTATTCTTGAAAATTAAAAAATAAGATCAAAATTAAACATTTTAAGCTATGAAGCAATATATATCAAAAGTGATGCTCATGAAATGTTTGCCTATTTTGTTTTTTTTCGTACGCAATTTATTTCTCAAATTCACAAATTATAAAAAAATGAGTTGAAACCATGTAAACAATGATTGTCAACTTCAATTTTTTACATTTAATATATTCACTTTTAAAAAATTAGCGTGACGCTCATGAAATTTTATAGCGCCCTTACCATGGTGTTCACAAAAACTACGCAAATGCACACTTTTTTAATAGATATTTTTTTCGCTTTTTCACTTTTGTTATAATTAAAGTTTGTACTTTCCTTACGTTATTTACTTTGTTTAAATGCAAATTGAAAACTAGTAATATTAATTGAATTATAAAAAAGTGACGCTCAATGCAAATTGTGGGGACAACCTTTCATTGCAACGCCAAATTCACACTAATTAAGTTTTGACGGCTATAACAAATCAAAACACAAGAAAGAAACGCAATAATTCGAAAACTGTTATTAAATGTTGCATATATAAATTTTTCTTGACTTCATTTTATTTTGTTTACTAAAAATTCTAACGGGGGACACATGCTTTTGTATGGAAGGAGTCAGAGAGAGATACAAAACACCATTCTGAATAAACAAACAAACAAATTTGAGAATTACGTTTTTTTGTTACATATTCTTCACTGATCACTCACATTTTTGTTTATTTTTTGTTTTATTTTTTTTTGCCTAAAATAGTAGTGTAAAGTGCGGGGACACAAAAATTGCGTTTTTTTTAAATTGACCCATATATATATAAAAAAAAAAATATATATATATATATATATATATATATATATATATATATATATATATATATATATACAGGCAGGTCATGAATTCAGTTAGGAATTAATATGATTCCACAGTTACGATTCCGATCGGAATGGTTTAAGCTTCTATAGATTCCGTTCGGTTCCATTAAACTGCAGAAAAATTTTAAACCACTTTTTATGTATTAAGTATGGCAATGCAACAACGAATATAGCAAAAAAAAGAGCTTTTCTTGATTTGCGCTTCGATGCTTGCCCCAACGAATGTATATACATATGGGCATTTCCAGAAAAAAGTCCACCGTGATCGAAAAATTAAAAGGTAACAAACAGATTTTTTCCTAATGTATTATAAAAGAGAAACTTCTAAAATAAATTAAATTTAGGAGCTCAAAGCTTTCTATTGTTGGGATGGTGAAATACTGAGCTACAAGTTTGAAGTTCCCGTTTTTGTAAGTGTTTCTTAACTTCAAGGGCATTTTCTCTTTATAATTAACATTCCTAAAAGCAATTTCATAATAATACTCTTAATGCAAAACTGTTGCTACAAACATATTTAATCATAAAACAAATGCAAAAAATAAATTTAGTATTTTGTAGTTTTTATATAATTTTCTAATATTTATGTCTTTTCCGCATTTTTTTAACATAATAAAATAAAGTGGAAATTTTAGTAATGTAACGCCAGTAACGTAACGCCAGACCAATTTTCATAAAAGAAAAAAAAGGAAAAAAGATTTGTTCAATTTATAACTTGGAAAATAAATGTATATTGGTCCAAAACCTATCAAAAAAAATTTGATTAAAAATACTTGCCCAATTCGCAGAGTTCAACAATTTTGTTATCAAAGTCAAATCGCACTTCCGTTTTTTGTAACGTAACGCCAGGTCACTTTTTGGAGTATATCTGGAAATTCTTAGGCTCAACTATTTCCATTTTTTGGCTGAATATAGAGCTATCCAATCACTTCTCTAATGTGAGAAAAAAACTTTTTTAAATTCTGGTTTTTAACGTTTTTTTTTCAACATATCGTCGTACAAAAGTAACGTAACGCCAAAATGGAAATGCCCATATGTACATACGTATGATAACAAATATTTTTCATATAACAAAAAGGTTAAGTATTCTTAAAAGAAACTACTTAAGTACATGCAAATATATAGGAATCAATTAGAAATGGACGCCATTTTGAAAGTTAAAGAGGTAATAGTGGCTCTTCAACCTTATAAAATATAATAAAAACATATTCTAAAATTGTTGTTTATAATCAAGTTTATTTATCTCAAAGCTATGTATATAGAATTAAAGAAATACGTTAGTATACTACGGGCATATTTATATAAAGTAATTATATGTGTATGGGGAAATAAACTTGGAATTAAAAATTTAGTTTTGGGTAGTGTTATATTTCTTTCGTTTCTCGTTCTAACCAGGATAACGTCAGTTCATCATGTTGATCTCTTAAAATGGGCGAAATGGTATTCCATACATTACGATGATACTCATTCAGCAACGTAACCTAAAAAAAATTATTATCTTGAGAAAAACATATACATATATATATATATATATATATATATATATATATATATATATATATATATATATATATATATATATATATATATATGTATTTATATATATATATATATATATATATATATATATATATATATATATATATATATATACATATATATGCATATATATATGCAACAAACTGCACATTTTAGTTTTAAAGTTGGTATCATTTTAAATATATATATTTATGTATACACACACACATATACGTATTACGTATATACATATATATATATATATATATATATATATATATATATATATATATATATATTTATATATATAAATATGTATAAATATATATATATATATATATATATATATATATATATATATATATATATATAAATATATATATATATATATATATATATATATATAAATATATATATATATATATACATGTATATACAAACGTAATACATTGTACACTTTAATTTTAAAGTTACATAAAAATAAAGTTACATTTTAAATGCTTTGGTTTTCACCACTGTAGGGAGGCATTAACAACGCTTAAATTTATATATGTATGTTTGAAATTTGGGGAATCCCTTATGGTAATGTTGTTTCACTGTTATTAATTCCAGCTTCTTTGTAAAAAAATTTAAGAAGTACGTATGTGTTCAACAAAAGTTTAACACAAACGCAGAAATGCTTGAAAACTGACTAAATATAATGCCTAAAATTTGGAAACATTTGCTTTGCCCCGTATATGGTACACCACTTGTATTAAATGCCAATGTGTTACCGACATTTCTTGATATTATTCAATATTACATGTGGAAAAATGTTTATGTGGTCATTTACGTGGCAAAGGGGGTAGGGCAGAGTAGTACCAGGTTACGTCTCAGCTTCGTTATTAAAGTTTAAACATGTTATTTGCTAGGAATGTAGGCTTAAGTGACACAATTTATTAAATTTTTACACTATTTTTGCAATAACGCCCACTAAAAGGGGCGGGGTCCAAAAAGAAATTATTTTTATTTTATGGCTCCAAGTTTAATGCGTTGGACCTTCTTTAATATAAAAATATATCATTTGCTTAAGAAAATTACAAAAAAAAACTTTAAGAATTATGTTGTTTTTTAAAAGTAGGTTTAGTTCTTCTTAGGGGAACTTTTTTCCCTCTTGCCTGATTTAGCCCATCTCCGAACTTAAGCTATGCTATTCGAGATATATTTATACCAAATTTCAAGAGTCTAGCTCTTTGCGTTTGGAGTGAATCGAAATCTCCACAGACGGACGGACATGCTCAGATCGACTTAGATTTTATCACTGATCAAAGAATATAAGTATATACATTATGGGGTCTCAGATGGATATTTTACTGCGTTACAAACGGAATGACAAAGTGAATATACCCTCCATATTCTTTTTTGGAGGATATAAAAATGCGAAGTGTTGTCAAGGAGCAACATGGACCAACTAAATGAACAAAAAATGTACATTGATTATTACCAAAAAGAACCATATGTAAGTATATTAGCCCTATTCACAATCTTGTGCAAATGGTCGTGCATCATTTCATTTGCAAAATAATTGTACTCTACACCAACAAAATATGTTGAAAATGCTCTCAAATACTCTCTCAATTTGCAAATGCTATAATGCAAGACCATTTGCACAGGATTGTGAATTGGGCTATTGTTTATGTCGATGTTATCGCAAAATCTGCACGACGCAAAAAAATTTGAAAACGAAAGTATGAATAATTTGCAACTAAAAATGTTGCTTCAAGTGTTTGTTCTTATGAATGCAGTCCAGTAATACACTGGTTGTCTGGCAGTTCTCCAAAGGCAACCTCAGAGTCGGAGCAAGATGCAAAAAATCTCCGATGTTGTTGCCAGTTGTTTATATATATAAATATATATACATATACATATATATATGTATATATATATATATATATATATATATATATATATATATATCACATTTATTTAATAGTATTAAAATGACTAGCACTTTTCCGTCAAAATGGAAATTACGCAAAAACAGTGAAAATACCAAAACTAATACTAAAGGCCAATAGCTTCGCTGTGTTTTTTGTCTAAAGTCGTAGAGAAGTTTTTTCATTTTCAAATGTCACCATGTGTCAATAATAATATCTCAATATCTGCTAAACTACTAGATTTTCGAAAAAATCATAATTGTATTTCTGTGCTTCTAGGTGTGTCTATAAGCGTAAAACGTGAACTGGATGAAGGTAACTTAAATTGCATGGCCTTCTTGATCACTCAAAACCCCTTGACACTGTCGATCATAGTATTATATCCATGAAGATGTTTCTATTCGAAAAATCTAGAGACTTACCTCAAGGCTCTGTTCTTGGACCACTGCCTTTTACAATTTAAATATTGATTTAACAAAACAAATTTCGTACTCCAAAGATCATATGTATGCAGATGATGTGCAGCTAAATACATCGTGAGACTTGAATAAAAGTTACGGAACAAACCTCATTAACACGTTCGTGGGCCACACTTATATATTATTATTTATTAATAGATATAAGGCAAATAATTCATTCATTTACATATTTACAGTGGATTATATCTATATGTGGCATAACTCTAACAGTTATAAGCCAGATTAGCATATTACAAGAAACCAGGAAGAGATATACATTCTTGTTTTATAGACTAAAAATAAATTATATCAAAATTAGAATTCAAACTCATTTAATAGCAACCTTCTATATTTAGAACATACTTCTAAGTATTTATGAAGATAGGTAAAATTGTGATTTAAGCCATTTATAATATACAGCACTCCATTAAAGCCAAATTGAACTTTACCAAAGTATTTAAGTCTAAAACTGTTGTATACAGGACAAACGCCTACAAACTGAAAAGTTGCAAATGGCAACACTATTATTTCTAAACGATATTGCATTGATGTCAAGTAAACCTGCTCTAGCGCTTATAATCCAACAAAGAGCATATGAACATAGGTTAGCCGTAAGCAAAGCCATAGAATTATACTGTAGCTGACTGTATCAATCATGATGGAGGGAATTGGAAGCATTGAATATGTGATCCTCACGTTCCCTTTTCTCTAATAAAGCCAAGATAGATCTCCAGTATTCACTAATGGGTTTATTAGAATCTGTGGATGAGTATTGAAGCAGCAGACAAAGGTTTTGCCACTCTTTCGCGCAGCATATCTTTAGTTCAATAATTCTTTCCGCTTAAGTCCGAAGTAATCTTCCAATATTAATATTCAAGATTTTACTGATATAACTAAAGTTCAATTTAAGTGAAGAGAGGCACATTGAGCTACAGCCAGTTTCCAGATACAGCATGTAGTTAGGGGTATTAGGAGGTAAACATAGCACCTTTTTCATAAAGAATCTAAAAAGTTTTTAACATCATCATATATTTCGCATCCCCAAACTTGCGCAGCGTATAACATAGATTTTGAAGCAGCATAAAATATTTTCAGTTTATTAGCTCTTGATATTTGAGAGTGGTTTATGTAATTTGACCAAATCGACGTAATTGTCAGTTTTGCTGACGAGAGTTTAGTAACATATTAATAGGTATTTAGATATTTATAGGTATTTAAAATCTCCATTTCGTTCTCCTCATACTTGCACTTTTATTTTTGATTTATCTACGTTGGCTTTTAAGTAATAGCAACATTAACACCGTCAGGTAACACCTCTGCCAAGTCGTTCACATACAAGGAGAATAGTAGCGGACTCAGAATGCAACCGTGTTTTAAACCTTGTTCAACAGAAAATAATTTCCATCCCAAATTTTGTTTTCAGTATTTAAATAAGTAGTCTGTAAGATTCGTATTATTTTAGATGAAAGTCTCGAGAGTTTTAGAATAAGAAATTTTTTGGTATTGTATCGAACGCGCAGGAGAAATTCACAAAAAAGCGTATGTATAATTATGTTTACGATGTTTATAAAATTGAAAATATCAACCGTGGAATAATGTTTTCTAAGCACGGCTTGATATTCGCTCAAAATTTTATTGTCATCCAACCATTCAGTAAGTCTGTTTAGTAAAATTATGTTAAAGATTTTGCAAATGGTATTGATGACAGACATACCACGACAATTTGATGAAATTTAGGATGAATACAGGTAATAAAATAGTTTTACGAAAAGTGGACAGAATTTCCTCATGCAAGAATATTATGTTGAAAACAGATAAAACTTCCTTGATAAAACTGTCAGGTGCATTTTTGTAAAATTCGTAAGCAATTTTATTTATTTTGTTTTAATGACTTTAGTACCGGTGATATTTCACAAAGTTCAATCGGAGAGTCTAAAAATGGATAATAAGCATGGTAAACACCAAGATATAGGATTTATGTTATCATTAATCGACAATAGGTTTTCCGTATTTAAGGCACCTTTAACCATGTTCGGTCGAGTCCTCAGAGAGTTCGATAGCTGCCACCATTCACTGCTCGAATTTATCACTTTTAGTTTCTGAAAGTTATTATTGTACATTCCTAGTTTTTTTGTTATTGCACAGCTTCAGGTAAGCAGATCTAGCTTTGAGATAGCAAACTTTGTTAATTGGATTGTAAAATTTTCTAAATAGTCTAAATTTTTTCAACATGTGAGTACGTGAGCGCGCATCTCCAATCAAACCATTTCTGTTTTGGTTCAAAAACTCTTTATTTGCTTTATTAGACGACGCCTGTTTAATATTGTTCGTTAGTGAATTAACCAAATCATCAATATAGGCAGTTGAGTGCAAATCAACACACGCCTAGATCGAACCAAGAGTTTCAGCATATTTCGTCGAAAATTTCGGAGCCCAGTACAGTCTTTGAGAGCAAATATCACTTCTATTTACATCAGATTTAGTAGTCATAATATTTACGCAAAGCGCCATATGATCCGTATAAGGTTTAGACGAAGTATACAAAAATTTGTGGATACAAAGTGCTCAGTAGCAAGCGCAGAAGAATTAAGTGATATGTAATGATCTGGGACTATACATCATTTTTAACAAGTACATCCATGGGACTATTACAATCATTCAGCCGTTTCATCAAGTTTTCAGCATCAGTTTTAGAATTAGCGAGTATATTCATATTCGACCACGTATATTTTATGTTGTTAACTAATATATAAAAAAAATGTCCACTTGAAATTTGGTACAAATATATCTCCAAGGATAGCACAGGTTAAGTTAGGAGATGGGCTAAATCGGGCAAGAGGGAAAAAAGTTCTCCTAAGAAAAACTAAACCAACCTCTAAAAAAAAACATAATTTTTAAATTTTTTTTGTAATTTTGTTAAGCAAATGATATATTTTCATATTAAAGAACGTCCAACGCATTTAACTTGGAGCCATAAAATATAAAAAATAAATTTTGAACCCCTCCCCCTTTAATGGGCGTTATTATATGCAAAAATAGTGTAAAATATAACAAACTGTTTTACTTAAGCCTACATTCCTTAAAAATAAAATTTTTACGGTCTTATGCAAAAAAAAATCTTAATTGATGCTTGAAGTTCACGTCATTTAATAGCTACTTTAAGGCTAACATATCTATGTTAAAAAATTATATATACTTCAAATAATTCATCATTCTCTCTTGTCTCTTTATAGTTAACGATACAAAATAGTGAGTATTAATTCATCCTGATAGTCGGATGTTTTAGCAATGATTTATATATTTTTAATATAAAAAATTTTTTATTTTTTTTATATGCAAAATAATATATACTACACAAAAACATAAACTAAACATATTTATAATAGCGCAAAATAATAAATAAGCGATTTTTTTTTTAAAGGTCTTAACCGATTATTTAAAAAACAACCATTCTTTACTTATGTTGATTGTATGTACATCACTGTAAATTTTATTGTTTTTTCATTATGTGTGTTAAGGAACTCATAAGAAAAAAGGTAAAAGTATTGAAAACAAAAATACGGACAACAAGACCAACCATTCAAAGAAAAAAGCATGGGTGGAAGTGGCAGAAAGTGTATATAAACAACCACATGATCATTTCCTTTTTTCAAATTTCTTAAATTTTTTAGCTTTAACAGCTTATGTGTCGGCAGTCAACGCACAATAACACAGCTCAAAAATCAGTGGATGGCTTCCAAAATTGTATTCTGGTGATGTTCCACATCCTCTGCTGTCTACTTCAATGTCTTGTTTTACCAATGTTACAATTTTCCTCACTGTTTCCTTGCTAAAACGGTACTTCAATTTGAATTGGTCATCTGCAAGATAGAAGTTATCAATCATTGCTTTATAAGTTCGTGCCGATAATAGCCCGCTATTTGGTTTATACGTTCTAAATGAAAAATTACACATTGAATAAAATTTTCACGTCGAAATAAATAATTTTACCGACTCTGTTCATTAAATTTAATGTAACCATTTTTAATATAAAAATACACAAGACTGAAATGCTCTCATTAAAAGTTTTCACAAAACATTTGTAAAAAAAAATATTTAACACCGCTTTAAAGTACATGAGTAGCTACTTTAAATTATTTGATGTTAACATAGGTTTACAACACGTGTGTTAAGCTAACAATCGTTTTTGCATAATACTTTAAGGAAGTTTGCTTAACATTGGTTTACCAGTCTGTGTTAAGTTTTTTTGCATAAGGCTGTTAAGCTTTAATGACGAAGCTGAGAAGTCACCTGGTACGTAAAGCCCCAGGTGATAGCATAGACTTCTTCTTTTGTGGTAATTTACGTAAAGAAAAAATCAATGGGTCGGAATTTAGAAGAAGTCTATGCAAAATATCAGTGTTAGTGACAACACGAGACATTTTTCGCGTGTTGTCTCGTCTGAATTGCTTAAATTATTTATTACAAGATTCAACGGCTTCTTCAGAGAGCTCGCTTATGGAAACCAGACAGTGATCAACTACTTCCGATCCATGAATTAACACTTTATGAACTGAAGAAGGCAAATTATACCATGGATACGTACTAATAAGCATTCGCGCGGTTCCTAACGAGTAATCTTTAAATTCTACACTATTAATTTGGCTTCCCGACGAAAGACATTGCAAAAGATGATGACACCGACAATAACTGCTTGATCTAAGCCAGTTATTTCAGCTGATATAGCTGTATTAAAAAAAAGTTCTTGCAGTGTTTCCGTCATTGGATGTGCCACTTCCGCCACTTTGAGCTTTGTCGACAATTAAATCTAATCGTGTCCTGAAATGCTGCTGAACATGTAGTTTTTTCTGTGCAAGAAGCTCCTATTCATCTGTTGAACGAGCCTGTCACTGTTAAAATCTAATCGATAAGATAAATGTATAAAATATTCGAAAAATCTTATCCCTGAATGCAGAGGAGATAACCCAAACTGACATCTAGCAGTATCAATAACGGTTTTACTTAAACACATGTCAATATCATTCATTTCTTTCGGTGTTGCACCCCAAATATAGCATCTAATACACGCTGTGTTACCTAAAGCACTACAGACTTTACCATCAACCATGGTTAATTGTAATGAATGTACAACTTTAATTTCGTTCTTGTTGATGTTAAAAATGGATGGTTGTAAATTGCTAATTTTATTTTTAAAATAGCCTTCTTCTTGCACAGAAAGATCTTTTGTTTCTTTAGCAAACTTAAATGGAATAGGTCTACAAAACCTAGTGGAAGAAGGGCGTGGGTTTTTCCATATAATTTGGTTCGGATCGGAAGTATTTGATTTACATATTAAATGATGTGGACAATATGAAGTAACAAATAAGGTATTAACTTGTATACTGCAATCTGGAAATGCCTGTTTATATTCACTGTGCCCCGTACTTCCGTCAAAGCCCCATTTACCTATCAAAACAAACTCTTTACTAATGTCAGCATTACTGAGGACATCATTTTGATTTTCTAATATACGGGAAGTTGTGTGATCTAGCAAAGATTGTAACTCTATTTCGGCAGATGATTCCGTGATACGTTCCTCTGGTGGATAACACTGTTTCGTGGCCTCCAACACTTTATGATAAGATGGCAATGCATTTGGTAATTGTGAATTGATGAACTCCTTTAGTACTAAATACTGGTGTTTTGTTAATTTAGCCTCAACTATTATATTTGATAATATTTCGTTTGTACCAAATTTCACACAAGAGAGGTGTTAGATCGGCTAGAATCACTCAACAAATAGTTCATCGCGGAATCATCTACATCAACTAATTTAGCTAACCTGCGGCGTTCTGTTCTCTTACTGCAGTCCATGAACTCCTTTCTATGTAGTACACTTGTGGAAGGCTGTTTACTCTCTGCAGGCTTCAGAGTATGTTCCCTGACTATCGCAGACAGTTCAAAAACTTCGATTTCACCAAGCCAGTCAATATATTTAGTGACTATACGCAAACGTGATAGATCAACTTTTTTCCAATAGGTAACCAATCTTTTACAAAGGTTGGTTATTTTAATTTTAAGACTTCCAATGTTTAAATGTTCCGCATCTGGCAGTAACTCCTTTAAACTGTGGACTACACGATTTCGCCGCTCACTTTCGGTCGAACTTTCCTTAATCGACAGCCAAGTATCCAATACAAGCATTCTTAAGAAAGAACACTTAATAACATCACCTTATATATGTTTAATATGTTTTGGTCAAAGAAGTAAAAAAACATAATAACGGTACATACCCTCAATTTGAATATCCATTGTAAAACAATAAATCACAAATAATTTATTCTTTGAAAAACACTAAAACTATATATATATATATATATATATATATATATATATGTATATATATATATATATGTATATATATATATATATATATATATATGTATATATATATATATATATATATATATGTATATATCTATATATATATATATATATATATATATATATATATGTATATATATATATATATATATATATATATATATATGTATATATATAGTTTATTAGCACTGCTGATCAACTGTTCGTTGAGTTGCGATTTTATGCAGATTTGATAAATGCAACTATTTATTATGTTTGATTTTTAGTTTCAATTTTATCGGGCTTCCAAACTTGTGAACAAATAAAACAATAAATCAAATTATAAACATGAACTGTGCAGTGGGCAACAAACGGTAAAAAATATGTGCAAAATATGAATGTGCTACGAATCTTGTCGTAGAGACGAAGACCCTCTGTACCATGCACATACGCAAACAAACGCAGATAAATTGTTTTTAAATTAAAAGTACAGATATAGAGTAACATTTTGATATGTAACTTGAAGGGTCATAAGACGGCAACATATTTAATACCTGAAGTAAAAAAAAGTCGTAAAAAATACACGTAAAAATTGATTTGTCGTGAAAGCGCTTTCCGCAAAATAATTTTGCTTAGACAAATTATTAAATACATAATAATAACGTTAAACATCTTCAGATTAAATATCCATTGTAAAACAATAAGTCAAAAATTTTTTTTCTTTGAAAAACACGCACTAGAAATTAACTTTATAAGCACTGCTGAAAACTACAAGGAAAGTTTTTGCTGTGATATTTTATTATTTTTTATATGTACATTATGTGTTTTTATGTCGTGTATGTCATTTCGTGTGAAGGAACATTGCTACCATTGAAATACAAAATGTACTAAAAGATAAAATATATTTCAATAAAAATTATTATCCCTGAAGATGTTAGAAAATCCCAACGAAACGTCGGATATAAAAATGAAATAAAGAAATTATCTTTTATTTGCATTTAAATTCATTCGAATGACCTTGGAAGCCTGAATAAAAGAAACTACAAAAAAGAAAGTTGTTTTGATTTGTTCACTTCCGATGCACAAAAGTAAATATAAACAAGTAAAAACGTTATATTCGACCGGGTCGAATTTTAAATACCCTCCAAATATTTAGTAAGTGAATTTGAAATGTTTAACTTGGTGGGACAGAGTTCCTTTATATAATATTGTACGTCAATGCCCACTAAAGGGACGGGGTTCAATAATAGACAATATCATGTTTTCCACAGACGAACGTATTGGCATTGCCAGATCGTCTTAGACTTCATCGCTAATCAAGAATATACATATTTACTTTATAGGGTCCAATTTTCTTTGGTGGGTATAAAAACTGTATTTTGGCGGGGTCGCTCTGGCAAGGGCTGTGGGGGAAACATTTCACCTTTGTCATAAAACTCTAAAAATAAATGCTTGGGATAATTATATACAAAATTAAAATTTCTTTTTTTTGATAGGGTCATTTAGAGGGCAAAGGGGGAGAGGGGGTAGGGCAGAAACAGGTAGACATAAAACTCTAAAAATAAATGCTTGGGATGATTATACACAAAATTAAAAAAAAATTTTATTTATTTTTAATAAGGTCGTTTGGCGGGCAAAGGGGGAGGAGGGGGGTAGGGCAGCAACAGGCAGTCATAAAACTCTAAAGATAAATGCTTGGGATGATTATATACAAAATTTAAAAATAAACATTTTTTTTGGCAGGGTCATTTAGGGGGCAAAAGGAAGAGGGGAGGGGGGGGGGGGGTAGGGCAGAAATCGGCAGTCATGAAACTCTAAAGATAAATTCTTGGGATGATTATATGCAAAATTTAAAAAAAAAATTCTTTTTTTTGGTAGGGTCATTTAGGGGGCAAAGGAAGAGGGGGGGGGGGGGTAGGGCAGAAATCGGTAGTCATAAAACTGTAAAGATAAATGCTTGGGATGATTATATACAAAATTTAAAAAACAAAAAAAAATTTTTTTTTTGGTAGGGTCATTTAGGTGACGAAGGGGAAGGAGGGGGTAGGGCAGAGTAGTACCTGGTTTCGTCTCAGTTTCGACATTAAAGCTTAAAAGTGTTATTTTTAAGGAATGTAGGCTTAAGTAAAACAATTTGTTACATTTTTATGCTATTTTTGCCTATAATAACGCCCACTGAAGTGGGCGGCGTCAAAAAATATTTTTATTTTATTTAATGACTCCAAGTTTAAGGCGTTGGACCGTATTTGACATAAAAATATATCATTTGCTTAACAAAATAACCAAAAAACTTTAAATTATGTTGTTTTTTCTGGGTTGGTTTAGTTCTTCTTAGGGGAACTTTTTTCCCTCTTGCCCGATTTAGCCCATCTTCGAACTTAACCTGCTCTAAGTTTTAAAATATATTTACGCCAAATTTCAAGAGTCTAGCTCTTTTTGTTTGGACTGAATCGTGATTTCCACAGACGGACGGACGGACGGACATGCTCAGTTCGTCTTAGATTTCATCACTGATCAAGAATATATATACTTTATGGGGTCTGAGATGGATATTTCGATGCGTTACAAACGGAATGACAAAGTGAATATACCCTCCAAATTCTTTTTTGGAGGGTACAAAAACAACTGATTGCAAATCTTTTTGCATGTTTTAGTAGTACCACTAATAGTGAGTATTAGACCGAACTAACGGTAAAAAAAATCTAACATCATCATTTGACCACTATGTCCTACTACTGAAGCACTGTGCAGTGATGCGAATCAAGGCCACACTTATATAAAGATAAGCTGTCTTTGGTCGATACAATACTATACGCCACTAAATATTGGACAAATGATTGCTAAGTCCTACCTTCCTGACCGTACATTTTCATTCATTCCCTACAAAGAACTCGTTCGTTCATCTGATACAATATATAACGAAATGAAAATAAAAATAAAATAAAGCGTTATGAATATAAGAAACATAAAGAAAAAATCAACTAAAGAACTTATACCAAATTACCTACATGTAGGTTAGAAGGTTAGGTTAGAAGGGCTGCCCGCAGTAAGCGAGAAAAACACTCTGAGGCCATAAAAGGCCCACTGTGATCCTACCTACTTGTAAGTATGTAAAAAATTATGCTGATGGATGTGGTTAGAACCTTAGCCAAGAAAAAGCACCAGTCGGTATTTTTTTCCTTAGTGGGTACAAAGTATTTACAGAAGATAGGAATGGCAATGCTGGCGGAGTACCTATTTTTGTAAAACATAATATATCTTGTAAAGTTCGTTTAAAGCAGACATAGGCACATACACATCAACATTAGTTTGTGTGTGTGAGAGAAATTTTGCAAACAAACGAGCATTATCCCCATCCTTAAATAACTTTTTTCAACAAGCGCCCATATAACCGTCTTGGTTGGAAGCTTGTGATACACTGAATTGAATTGAATCACAATTTTTGTGATTTGTGAGTAGCTACATATACGTGTGACTCTCAAGAGCGAATTTATATACATGTGAAGCGCGCTCATCCACAATGCCTATCTCTGGTTTAAAGAGAAATTGGAGTTAATTTTCATCGAAGTAATCTCAGATGCTAAAAGACTGTTAATAGAGTGTATTTATAGGCCAAACCTTGGAAATACTTGACACTGCATATGATGGCGCTGTTATATCAGGATACATATATTAATTGAAATATACTACTTGTGTTGTCCCTTGGACTAACTTCCAAAAATACCGGAAGTTAATGAATTTACCCCGCTTTTATGTTCCGAAATTATATATTCGATCGATTAGGGTTCCAAACAACCTATTGGCGTTTCAAGGAGTTCTATGAAATTTATATTTCCTGTGAATTGTAACCGAACCAGTAGATTTCGAAAAATCTTGAAAATATTAGAAAAACTTTTTTATAACCTCAAAAAAAAAAATAAATAAATGGAGGGTATATTCACTTTCATCATTCCGTGTGTCACGCAACGAAATATCCCAATAACACCCCATAGAGTATGTATATATATATGTATATATATATATATATATATATATATATATAAGTATATATATATATATATATATATATATATATATATATATATATACATATATATATATATATATATATATATATATATATATATATATATATATATTCTTGATTAGTAATGAATTCTAAAACGTTCTAGCCATGAAGGATAGCACAGGTCATGTTCGAAAATGGGCTTCTAAAAAACATAATTTTTAAATTTTGTTACGCAAATGGTATTACATATTTTTATGTCAAAGAAGGTCTAAAGCAAGAATGCCCAGGCCCTATGCGCTTGATGCTCATTTGTTTTTGTAAAAGCGCTTAGCTATAGGATGTGTGTTTTAATCAGTGATGTCAGCGTCATACACAATTGTGGAAACAAAACTCACATGTACGCTTACGCTCTGTTATTTTGAGAGCGTAAAACAGAATTGTTTACTGAGAAACACTCTGATTCAGTGGGAAGTATCGAAAGTCCTGTTTTGAGACCTCTAAACAGAAATAATATATTTATATAAATATATATATAATATATATAAGAGGTTTGAAATAAGTTGAAGCCACTATATGTAGGTACATCTTTTCGAAAATTTCTTAAAGTAGCTTTTAAATGAGTTCATAAGTAAGGCTTTTTGTAAAAATTTTGCCTCTTGTATATAAACTAACCAAATGATCAGCTTACAAATGGAGAAATATTTTAAAACTAAATATCTGAGCACTTGGAAATTTTTGAAACCCTTTTTTACAAGTTCTAAAATTAGAAGATATTATTGGTAAATAAAAGGATACTCTTAGAGAAAGCCATTAGTTAGGCCTCGCAACCGCACATTTCTCCCGCTGGGAATGTAAGAGATAAGAGTGATCTCACCAACACAATCGCATTTGACGTCACTGGTTTTAATACTCGCATACAGCATCCAGCACTAGCAATACGAAATACACAAGCAACTTTGTCTTATTATTATTTTATTGTTGTTCTTCATAAGGTTTGCTGTTAAACATTGACGATAGCGATCAAGTGAAGACTTTGTTTTTGTTTATCGTATGATATCGCTTTGTATGTATTTGTTTTTACAACAAGAAATATTGAATAAAACTTAGTTTTTATTTCAATGTATTGGTGTTTACTCTTCCATAAGGAACTTTTGGGCACACTTGGTCTAAAGCGTGGAATTGGCAGCCAGAAAATCAGAAAAATCCATTGTGTTGATTACATGGAAAAATAGTGTAAATATTTAACAAATTGTATAATTTAAGAATACATTCCTTAAAAATTACCCACCCTCCCCCCAACATTTGCCCCTATAAAAAAATTGTGCACTTAATAACACCAAAAATGTAATTTTTAGAGTGATGTCGCCCCTACTGCACCTCCCGGAGTGACCCCAGGAAAATAGCGTTTTTGTTTACTACATATTTGGAGGGTATTTAAGATTCGACATGGTCGAATATAACGTTCTTATTTGTTTAAAATCGTTTTTTTTAATCACTTTTAATAGCTGTCGACATTGAAAACCGCGTCCATCGCCACTAACCGGGTTAAAATTCGAAACAAGTGTATTTCTTTTTAACTCAGAAACTCTGATCTATTAGTGTTATCTAATTGAATAGAACTCAAGAAAGTAGTTCAACCACTACTTATCAAAAGTGAAGGCGTTGATTCATTCAAGAGTTAAAGCAGTTTGAAGATTAAAATAAAAAAGGGGGTTTTTTTTTAGGGAATTTGCAGGAATAACATGTGGGGTTTTCCATATATTTTTTATGGTGAATATGTTTGTTCAGGTTTGCAAGTATAAGTGTTCTTTTTCTAATATTAAATCTCGTATTCTTATCCAAAATGTAGACTAGAATTACTAAAATGCACTAGTGAATCACTAATAACAAAATCTATAGCAAATTGACATCGTCTGGGCCTCAGACTCTGGGGTATTATAAGTCTTACTAGTGGCATGTCGGTAGTAGATCAATACAGTTTTATTATTGATATTTTCGGCAAGAAACCACACACAAAAAACACATGTACACACATGCATACATGAATAACATCAATTGATCAATAAATTACAAAAGCAACTACGATGATATGTGTCACGAAGGTACAAGAACAACTTTTTTCAACTACATATATAAAGACGCTAACAGACAGAGGGAATGTTTATGTCAGTAGCAGATATAAATATACGAAATTTATATATGTATTTAAAATACAATTTTTTTTTTGTTGTATTTAAATTAAAATTTTTCCAAAAATTATTTATATATATGCACATATTTATATCTAACACATGAACGCGCTTCAATCTACGTGTTTCACAGCTTTCATCTAATAAAGCAACAGCCAGAGGATTTGAATTTCTTCCCATACTGAGCTCATGTTTAAATAATTAGTCTCAAAGTTTTTGACTGGTCTCCTTCTAGGACAGGGAAAGGCAAATGTAGGGCGCGGCGCCTTTTCATTTACTCTTCTGTTACGTACGTGTGTACACGCATTGTAGCGCTATAAACAATTTCAATCAGTCTAGTTTCAGCATTCAAACAGGCAGGTTGTGTTTATCGCATACTTTAAGAATCAGCGTTGCCAGAAAGCAATGTGAGTCCGATCACTGTGGAGAAATCTTTATGAAAAAAATGATTGCTGATTCCAATACAGGGAAAGGCAAATGCTTTGGCGAAAAGTATGAAGAGATGCAGAAAATTATGAATGACATTCCCTTATGACCACCTGGTGTTTTGTTAATAATTTCAACCACAATTCATTGTGTTCATTACATTCAAACTTTTTGCAAATAATGCCTGTTGGTGAATAATGCAATGAAAAATATATATGTACGTATGTGTATTTGCATTACTCTTTGTGAAATGTCCTACAAAACCTTCTTATTTACACACCATCACTGCATACAGAGCCACAAACATCATTTTGCCCCAATGCCATGCCGATACTAATTTTCTAATATATTGCAAATACCAATAATAAAATTAAGTTAGTTTTTGGAGATTTTAAAGTTTTAATTGGGGAGAAGTGACGAAAGTTGATTGGCAACACCGATAATACAATCGCAAAATGTAATAGTATAGGTTGCCTTTCCCTGTTCTAGGATATCGATGTTTGACGATCTTACCGTCCCCCATAGCATAATTCCATATGCTCAAATAAGGTTTATTATAGCTTTGTAGATAATCAATTTATTGTTTACATTTAGTACCGATTTTGGCCCTAGTAACCAACCAATATAATTTACTAGTTTTTATCTTCAGTTGTGTTTGTTTTGATTTAATGTGCTGTTCCCATGTTAGCCTCCAGTCTAAAGTTATTCCTAGATATTTTACAGAATTTGCTTTAGGTATTTGTTCCCCGTATATAGCACATGTGAGCAGTCTCCTCATCTTATTGTCAAACTTATAAGAGCCATTTTTCAAGAAACTAAATTTGATTCTGGGTAAATGACTACGCTTCTGCTGGTGGCTGGCTTATTGCAACTGTGTGTGACGCAGCATTCGCATACGTTGCATAATATTGGCTCCGCAAATATACGTGATCTTGCATTTTTACTTTTAACATACAAATGTCTTTCTTTCAAAAGTAAACCATGATGCCATATTTTACCGAATACTTGTTGAACAGTGAAGTTTATTTTCTTTCAAGCGCATCAGTTATTGCATTTACTATTCTGTGACATTGTTCTGGAGTTCCGTGATTAAGCCGAAAGTCAAACTGATGATCTGGGATGATGTTTTGTCTTTAGAACTGGCAACAATCTTTTAAGAAATATTTTTCAAATGTTTGTTTGGTTTACAAATCATAATAATTACGGCACATTTACGTTGTGATGAGAAATGATCCAATCTCAGAATTGTGCTGCAGATTAACGTTAAATATATTATATTTTTACGACTCAATTTCTTTACAACGCTTGCAGTGATTAAATCATTGCAGGTGACTTATTTGTGTTTAGCATTTTTGTTTCAGATGCTATTTCGGTAGGGGTGAAAAACTTTACAGGTAGGTCAATTTGAATCAAAAAAATGAGAAGCAAAAAATAACAGGAATCAACAGCGAAGATGGAAGAGGTGGGGACAAAAATGCTGGAATCATCTAGCAGCTCGAATCAGAAATTAGCTGAAATTTTTGATGCCATGTATAAAAGCGGTAAATTCTATTGAGAATAAGTTGTGAGTTTGAAGATAGGAGGTGCATGCAAAGAAATTGTATGTTCTAGGAAGTAAAATATTCAGTGTCAAAGGGGTCAGTTGGAGGATTTCCAAGAGAGTAAAGACGGCATGCTTTGATGGCAGTGGCCCACTTAACATCTTCAAATTCCCACTTAACATTTCAAATTCGAGGCAGTTCCTAGAGGAAATATATGAGAAAATGAGAAGAAGTCCATATTGAACTTAAAACGAACTGCAGCAGAAGTAGTTGACACCGTACCACCCAACTGCAGAAACAATTATGAGGAAATAATGGCGGCACCGCAGCGCATATATGGTGGCGAGCACAAGCGCGATATTTACCTCATGGAATCGCGGTATGGAGCTCTGACCAACGAGTCATTGCAATGGAGTAATTAGTGCAGCTTACATATCCAGTCGAAAATCACCCATTCCTGCAACAGAGGCGTTCGTATGCGGTATACGTGATCCTGACATCAAACTTGCTGTGTGGGCTGCGCAAAATCCACCTTCTCAGACAGAATTTCTTTGCACTGACCCAAGAAACTTCGAAAATGGTTTTTAAGCTAGAGGTGTGCAAGGTGAACATGGAGGTTATGCCCAAAAATACAAGTAATTTAGTTACTGTTATTAAAAAGGTACATACAGGTATCGATGATTAAGGGTGGCAAAGTAAAGGCTAAGTGCTTTAATAGCAGCAAATGCGGCCACTTCGAGCGCAAATGAAAACTGCAATTGGTGATCCGATTACTACTGGCGGTGTCATTTGAAGTATATTGTAAGAAATGAGAGCTTCTACGAAAAGAGATTATTTAAAAGAGGATACAAAAAGGACTAAAAAGCGGATATACCGGAGAAAAGGAAACATAAACCGGAAGAAAAATAATTGAAGCAAGAAAGTGGAACAGAGAATATTTAAAATACAAAAGGAAAATTATAGCGGCTCAAAAAGAGTACAGAAGACCTGTTCGAAATAAAATATCAGCTGAAAGCTCACTCGTAAAATCTGATTGAATTCACTGGAACAGTCTCAAGTTGTTAAGCGGGTGGGTATACCGCATATGGAAAAGTGCAGATGGCACAACGACTTAAAATCTAACAGTTGTGCCACCCTCTAAGGTTAATAATATTGCAAGAATTTCATAATGGATCTAATTGCGGTCATATTGGATTGGACGTGAATAATCCATAGTCGAAATGCCCACACTGCATAGCAGCCAAAGGTCATGTAGAAAACAGTTGAAGGCAATTACCATACAATTCAGGCGCACCATTTGAGTCGATGAGCAGGCCTATTTCCCGTCACAAAACCAAAAACCAATATAATGTTGTAGCGATGGACTATTTTAGCCAGAATGTTGGGTTCGAATTAAATTTATTTCGAACAATTCAACTTTTTTTATTTTATTAATGCAGATCATTTTAGTATTGTACAAAAAGTGTGGTTATCGAACATCAAAATCTTTTACCGACTTGCCAGCTTACCAAGTTTATGCAAACGTGTTCAATTTGTGTGATTCTTAAAGCATCCCGAAAAAGATGGCAGTTTCTTTTATTAGAGTTGTGTGTTGTTATTTTTGGCGAATAAAATTGTTACCTTGTCGTTTTTGTCTTTCATTTAAACACAACATACTATATCCAACCAAAAAGCAAGGACAGATGTAAATGTATTTGTTAACAACTTGTTGTTCCAATAGAATTACATTCTAACCATGGAAGAAATTTCGAGTCTGTTTATAGGTCTGCTGCACTTGGCATCACGAGCACCTACTAAAATTGTCTTCGGCGGGGAATTAAAACTGCCTGGTAATTCGGAATTCGGTGTTAAGCCACCAATCGAAAGTGAAGGAGCTACAAATATTTCCCGAGAGCAGGCAAATTTATATGAGCAGCACGATTTCATACACAACCAAATAAAAACGTCAATGGCAATACAAAAATAATTTTGGTTAATTTTGGGTATTTACTTTTAATACCGAAGCAGTAAAGAGGTGTGTCAAGTTCGTCACTTCTTGCTTCGATATCAGTTTATGGATCAGAAGCAAGAGATGGTTTCAATCGCTCTAAAATTAAAGCAAAGCAAGACATATCCCTGTTTCTTCCGAATTATAAGTTTTTTAACCCTTTCTAATTGCAATGGAATGATTCTTGTTTTAGATATGCTTTACGTAATGAAAAAAAGTATTGAAACTGAATTAGAGTTGTGCAGATCTCTGCAATTACCGATTTTAGCTCAGTAATAAGCATTTTTATTTAAAGTCTGAACGGTTTTAATATTACAATTTTACATGCATCCATACATATATTATTATACTTCTTAAATTTGATTTCAGAGCAAAAACTTATATGTTGCTTTGTTTCCGTTTTATATATCACTTAATAAAAAGAGACATGGTTGATTGCATTTGAAATCACCGAGCTACTGAACGAACCAGCTGAGTGAAGTGAGCTGGGAAGCCTGCTCTAGTTTGACAAATAATTAATTTAAACACAACTTCTCAATAAATGCTAAAGTTCCACAAATTAAATTCCTGTATGCTACCTCAAAACTTTGACTTGAAGACATTCTTTTCTCAGCATATTTAAGTACTTACGGCATTGATTCGCAATAAAATAAACTAAATTAAGCAATAAAGATAACGTTCCAAACTAATACAGATACGCATTAGCGCATACACGTACTTATTTTTTACTAACCTCATTTTGTAGCAGAAGTTCTTTTTTTACCATTTTAGTTTGTTTCGGACATAACGTAATTGTTTTAAATGTCAATGCACCACGTCCATTAAAATCATTCTTAATATCAGCTGGTACTATTTGGACAATATCTTCGATACGGATGCCAAATTCTCCATCTTTATAAAATCCAGGCTCTGAAAAAGAAACACTTCGATAAATTGTAATTAAGAAAGTGGCATATGAACGTCTATTTACTATTTCATTTCAGAAATTGTATTAAGCCTTTCGATTAACAAAATTAGGAAGTTTGAATTTTTTATTCGATTTTGTTAGTTGTATTTCAGAATAGCGCCTTCCCTAAGAAACAATTGTATATACCTGAATTAAGATTTGTAGGCTAATTGTTCGAAATTTTAATTTAAATCTCAGAAAGACATGATAAATATTCCAAGGCACAAAGGAAAGTCAACATCAGATTTTAGTTATTCAACTTACACAGCAGAGCAGAACAGCTATTTTCAAAAGCCGTAACACTTTCATCATCAGTGCTCATGTGTATTGTGTTTGTCACCCCTTATTAGGTGGCTTAGTTGAATGTGATAATATACAAATTTATCATGTCTTTCTGAGATTTAAAAACAAATTTCGAACAAATAGCCTATAAATCTTAATTCAATTTAATATAGCAATATAAATGTTCAAAATTCAAAATTATATATGTTATTTGCTTTCGATTACTTGTAATCGAATTTTCTCTTTAATGGTTAATGTAGTGTACCCCTATAGTCGTTAAGTATCATAAGTTAGTATATGCACTTTCCCATAGGAATGTCACTCAAATTTAATTCAAAACAATAATAATAATAAATAATACTTATTACAACAAATAATTTTCCATTTTTGTAAAACAACAATTATTAAATATTATTGTAGTTTTAAGGATACCGTTAGTTAGGTATAAAAAGAAGAAATTTATTGAATAAGGAATCAATCATTAAACAGCCTTAAATCGGCATTATTTAATCTAAACATACATCTGCTTATTTTTTCAAAAAGGCATAAAACTGCCTCAACACCAATTATGGGACAGTGGCGTTATTAAGCGCCGGCAACTAAAATTATAAAAATTTGTGCTAAATTAACTGCGGCATCCTTGCGCATATTACATGGCGATCCTGCCCAACGACCAGGACAAAATCCAATTGGAAGAATACCAGCCAGCACCAAAATATACGGCCGCGTCAATACAATCTGGCCCCAGACCCCTCACAGTGGAAGAATACAGGAGAAGACAAAATAAAAGAATTGAAGAAAGACTAACCTCCATCCCGGTTACGACTAAACCAAAACATAAAAGAGGTAGCAAACTAGTCAAAATACGCCGCAAATTGGCAGCATTAAGAGCTACCGTGAATGCTGATCCTCCTCCATCGTGGGATATAGCATCGGAACTATGGATGCAAATTGAAGCGTACGAGGCATTGTTGGATTCCCGACGCAACAAATATAAAAACAGCACTTAAATTGTATTATAAAAATGTTATTAAATATAAACACAGCAAATTTATTTTAACACATGTATTTATTTATAACAAACAAAAAAACACAAATATGAAATACACAATATACATATAATATACATTTAAAAAAATATTATTACAAAAATTTTACAAATACTTAAGGCCTAATTCATAAAAAATATTTCATGCTTATAACCTTCTTATTTGACAATTATCCCATAGAAATATGTCAAATAGCGATGTTATAAGCATGAAATATTTTTTATGAATTAGGCCTTTAATCTACTCTTATAAACAATTGAAAACAAAAACTAAAAAGTACAAAACGCGAAGAAGCAAACTAAGCGAATTAATGTCAGCTGTGAATGATTGACGGCACAACATCCCTGTCATAGTAAAACAAAAATTTTTTACGCGTAATTTTAGCAATAGATGGCACCACTACTTTTGTTTGAATTAAGTGTTGCCAAGAAGAGAAATTTTTATGAAAAATTGTTTTTATAATTAATATATTATTTTTTTAATGGAACAAGTTAAAGATTATTATATTGAAATAGAAAAATTAGAAAAGAACATAAAAAAGAGCAAAGACAGAATTTACTCCTCTAGCTATAAAATTGAAAAATTATCGCGCTTAATTGAAATTAAATTAGAAATTGACAGTATTTGTAGTCGTTTACAGGAAGAAGAGACCAAATCATTTATAACCAAATTTAATGAATTGTACACAAGAGTGTTGAACTTGGTAAAAGATATAAGTACTAAAGAAAGTACAGATCTAACAAGTAACTCGGACGCAGGTGTTGCAGGGGAAATTATTAATATGGCACAATTCGATATTGGAGTTGTGGGCAGAAACCTTAACGTTTTTAAAGGTTCATATGAGGTGTTAGAAGATTTTATAGAGCAAACCGGGAGATATTCATAAAGTATGTCTATAATTTCAAATTAGCTGCAAATTTCAGGAGTGTTTTGGGACGTTCCAACATACCTACTACGTTTAATGAATGGAAGAAATTATTGATTGATGCGTACCCGAAGCCAAGAACTCTGCAACAAGTCTTAAGTGAATTAGGATCGATAAGACAAGGAAATTTAAGTATATCAGCCTTTAGAGAGAAAGTTGCATTGTTGGCAGAACAATTGAGCGATTTTGAACTTAAGGCAATAGAAAATCCATCGCAGGAAACAAAAAACGCCATATCTAAAATGAGTGAAAATATGGCCTTAAATGTGTTTACAAAAGGTGTTAATGTGGAATATAAAAATATATTGGTAGCAATCTCTACAGCAACTCTCAGTGAAGCTGTAGAGAAATGTATTACAGTGGAAAGGAACATGCAAACAAATGATAATAGCATTTTTAGAATTAATAGGCGTGAGAATGAACAATTCGCAAAGAACGTATTGGGATTATACAGGGTACAGAGGTCAGGGATATCCAAACCAAAATAGTAACAGAAATAGCAACAATTATAATAATGGATTCTTCAATAATAATACTAATTACAATCGCAATGGATATGGCAACAGCAATAATAGGTACAGAAATAGTGGTAATAATGCGAATAGAAATTTTGCAACAAGAAGTAGTGATAATAATATGAATTCCTCATATAAAAATGGTAATAACAGGAACAATTCGCCATATAGACCTAGTAATAGCAGGGAAACTAATAGCGCCGGATATCAAAGATTGTTATCCAGGAGGGCAAAAATGTTTCAAAATTTCAAATAACACTGACAATTCGATAACAATAACTTGCAGTACCATAAATAAAGAGCTTAAGTTTCTGGTAGACACTGGAGCTGATATTTCTATTTGCAAGCGAGGTAATATAGAAAACATAAATGAACGTAACATATCATCACTAAGTGGTATTACTTTAGATACGATTGAAAGTCTTGGCACCGCATATTTAACTTTAGAATTCGATAATAAGCCGATAACACACAAATTTCACATAGTTGAAGATAATTTTCCAATCAATACTAATGGAATCATTGGTAGGGACTTTTTAGAAAAGTATAAATGCAAAATTGATTTTGAAACATAGGAAATAGCATTATACCCCATCAACATAGGAAATAGCATTATACCCCATCAATAGGTCTACAACACATAAAATTGTTGAATACAACTGACAAAGATGTAGTTTTGAATGATTTGAAGTTAGAAACGAAGCCATTATCAAGTAAAAACAGAGCACAAAAAGTTTTAGAAGATTTAAATATCGAATCTATAGATCCGTTAGCTAGGCAGTCCTTAAAAAACATAGTTACAGAATATAATGATGTATTCCACCTTGATGGTGACAAATTAACAACAAATAATTTTTATAGTCAAAACATTCAGATGGCAGATTCTTCACCTGTTTACATAAAACCTTACAGATTACCTGAGTCACAAATGGGCGAAATAAACAAACAGGTAAATAAATTGTTAGAAGATGGTATCATTGAACCATCTGTGAGTCCTTATAATTCTCCATTATTGGTGGTACCGAAAAAATCAGCAAATGACACAAAGAAATGGAGATTAGTAGTTGATTTCCGGAAAGTAAATGAAAAAATAGTAAGCGACAAGTTTCCTTTAACAAGAATCGAAGATGTCCTAGACAAGTTAGGTAGGGCTAAATATTTTTCTACACTGGATATGACCAGTTCATTTCATCAAATCGGTTTGGATAAAGAATCAAGACCGATTACTTCGTTTTCTACAAGGAATGGTCATTTTCAATTAACTCGGTTACCCTTTGGACTGAAGATATCGTCGAATAGTTTTCAAAGGATGCTTACAATTGCATTGAGTGGCTTGGATGCGGAAGCGTTTTTGTATGTCGACGACGTTATTGTTTTTGGTTATAGTATTCAACACCATTACGAAAACTTGATAAAAGTCTTTGAAAAATTGAGGCAGTATAATTTAAAACTGAATACGTGTAAATGCTGGTTTTTGAAAACAGAAGTAGTTTATCTAGGTCACCTTATAACTGATAAGGGTATACGTACCGATCCTGCCAAACGCGAATTGATAGAAAACTATCCAGTTCCCAAAAATGTAGATGAAGTAAGACGTTTTGTAGCGTTCTGTAATTACTACATTCGTTTCGTTAAAAACTTTGCTGAAATATCTAGAAATTTAAATAAACTGTTAAAAAAAATACTGTTTTTAGGTGGGACGAAGCTTGTCAAAAGTCTTTTGAAACATTAAAATCAAAATTAATTAACCCACTAATACTCCAATATCCTGAGTTTAGGAAACCGTTTATATTAACTACCGATGCATCTAATTATGCACTTGGAGCAGTCTTATCACGAGGTGAAATTGGGTCAGATATGCCCATATCGTATGCGAGCAAATCGTTGAGTTGAGCTGTTAGCTATACATTGGGCTATAAACTTTTTCCGTCCGTATCTTTATGGTAGAAAATTCTATGTAGTGACAGACCATAGACCCTTGGTATCGTTATTTTCTCACAAAAATCCATCGTCAAAAATGACTAGATTAGGTTGGATTTATGTGACTACGATTTCGAAATATCGTATAAGAAAGGCAAGATGAATAGCAATGCAGATGCGTTGTCAAGGATAGTATTGGACAGCGAAACATTAAAAACGTTAATCCCTACCGAAAATGTACAAATGCGTAATGATATATTAGTGATGACTCGAAACATGAAAAATAAACAGGATACACAAAAAGATGTTGAGCATAGAGGTGGCGTCTCCAGTAAAGAGCCTGATCAACTTTTTATTTGGGAATGTACTTCAATCTCAGACATTAAATCGATGAAGAAACTTAGGTTTGAAGTAATGAATAAAATTAAAATACCTCAAGTTGTAGCAAGTGATTTAGAGGTTGTAGTAAGATGTGGTGATAATCCAATAAACACAAAGCTGTATTTGGTGAAGCTACTATCGAAATTACTATCAATAAATGAAAAAAAGCTAGCATTAAATGCTCATGATGAAATTTTCAAATTAGTAACAAAGGAACAGTTTAATGATACTTTCAACGCATTAAGAAGTAAAAATAAAGCAAATTTAAGAATATTAATATATAAAGAACCGGTAAGGGTATATGATAGGAAAATACAGGATACTCTCATTAATGAGTACCATAGTTCAGCTATAGGAGGACACTTAGGTGTCAGGAAAACGACGCTAAAACTTAAACAAAAATACATATGGAAGAATATGGGTAGGATGATTAAGCAGCATATATTGAATTGTAAAGAATGCAAAATCAATAAGCAAACGAAACACACTAAAGAAAAGATAACACTAACCGATACGCCAGGGACTAGTTTCGAAACACTGTCAATAGACACGGTGGGTCCCCTTAGATTCTCAAATAATTTTAGGTACATACTAACAATACAGTGCGATTTAACAAAGTAGTACATTATTGCATGCACCATTCAGAAGAAGGATGCTAAGACTTTTGCAAAGGCTCTTGTAGAGAACTTGATTTTAAGATACAGGCACTTCAAAATTCTTAAGTCAGATAGAGGTACTGAGTTCGTAAACGAGTTAATGGCGGAAGTATGTAAGCTACTGGAAATAAAACAGATTTTCAGCACTCCATACCACCATGAAATCAGTTGAAAGAAGTCATAGAGTACTGAATGAATTTCTCTTAGGCTTCTGTAAAGATAATTAATGGGACCAATGGATACCTTATTTCTGTTTTGCGTATAATACAACACCGCATATAGACACAAACTACACTCTATACGAGTCAATATTCGGTAAATTACCAAACTTGCCTAATGATAACTTATTAAATTTTGAACCAATCTATAATATAGATAATTATTCGAAAGAATTAAAAGCTAGATTTTCTTTGCAAAAAGCAAAAGAGTTACTGGAGATATCAATATATATCAATATATTATATTCGAATGTAGGAGATATGGTCTTAATAAAAACCTTTAATAGGAAAAAGAATCAACCACCATACCATGGTCCATATAGAATAGTACAAACTAAAGGAGTAAACTCTGTCATAGATCTAGGAAGTAATTTAAAAGAAATACATAATAATAATTTAAAAAAATATTAGTAATATGTCATAATTGTAAAAATTATAAAAAAAAAATTTTTAATTTTAACAAACATAAAATTGTAAAAATTTTTCTTAAGGGGAAGTGTACCCCTATAGTCGTTAAGTATTGTTCAAATGTAATTGAACATAATTTTAAGATTGTTTTAATTCATAAAAATAAAAATAAGTTTCGTTCTACGTACTAAGTCTAATTACGGTTTACAAATATAATTTCGTTTAGGTTTTATTTTATCAGTCTATACACATCTTATTTGTTTAGGCTATACACATACATTTTTATATGCAAACATACTTAAGCATAGTTTTATCTCTACCAATTTTAGAACTGTAATATTTTATTCTTGTGTTTACTTAAACGAATGATCAAACTAATGTATGTTTTGTATTTATTTAGGCTAGTTATAAATATTCAAAAGATCAAATACGTGGTACACATGTCCGTGAAAATAACCCTGATTACTAATGAAAAATATATGAAAGCAATTAGATAAGATATGAGTTCTATATTAGATTTAAGATTTTCATCGTTAGTATTTAAGCAGAAATATTTTAAAAATAAACAGTGTCTTACAAACATTCAACCGGTTAAGTAGTTTAATTTAACATTTGGTCCTTCGACAAAAAGAACTAGTGACTATTAAAAAAAAATATTATTAAAAAAAAAATTTGCTTTATATGAATATTAAAATGGCAAGTAAAGAAAACCTTTTCGAAAGGCAAAAAGAATTGGGCGACGAAATTGTTGCTATTCGGGAGAAGCTGGCTCAAAAAACAATACGTAGTACGAGATTCCCAGAAATCAAAAAAAGAATAAACAAAATTGAAATTGAATTTGCGGAAAATAACACAAAACTTCTGGCATATGGCATTACATCAGAAGATTATTTTGAAAAAAAATAGTATGAGGCGTTATCAGGAATTCTAACAGAGATTCAACTTCTAATAAAAGAAGCCATGAAGCAAGAAGAATCAAATAACGTTCCAGAATCTTCTCAAACATCTAGAGAAAACGGTAAATTAGAAAAATTAATAACTACTGAATCAGATGAGGAATTATGGGAACAATTTGTTGAAATGGCAGATTGGTTAACTGAATGGTATGATGAAATATCAGCTAATGTGGCCGACATGTCCAACAAAAAACTTCAAATAAAAGAAAAATATTTAGAAGCTAGATATCAGAAGCTTCAAAACATGTATCACAATTTAAGCGAATCAAAAAAGCCAAAAAATATGCATAAAATTATGCTAAATGCCGAAAGCACATATTTTAGTGCTCTCGAGCTTATTACAGATTGCATGAATGAGCCAATGCAACAACAGAACAACATAAATAAAGAAGAATATTCAAACTCAGCACATTTAGGAAAAATTTAAATTCCTGAATTTAGTGGCAATATAAATGAATGGTCATCATATCATGATTTGTTTAAAAGCCTGGTGCATGACAATAAGTATCTTTCTAATGTGGCAAAGATGTACAGGTTAGTAACATCACTTAAAGGCGAAGCTAAAAAATTGGTGCAACATCTAAAAATCACCGACAACAACTATCAAGCAACGTTCGACATTCTCAAACAAAGGTATGAAAATCGTAGATTGTTATTTACAAATCAAGTAGATATTTGACTTGATCAACCAATGGCTAATAGCGAATCATCAGCAAGCTTGAAGCAGCTATTAGATACAACAAATAGCTGTATTTATGCCCTTAAAAGTATGGACATTAAAATAGAAGATGCTGAACCGTTAATAGCGCGTATTGTTATCAGAAAATTAGATAAAGACGGTTTGCGATATTACGAACAAACAGTCAAAAAATCTAAAGAAATTCAAAGTCTTAAGGACATATTAAGTTTTTTGGAACAACAAGTTCAAGCATTAGAAGCAGCTTCCAAAGAGCAAGAAAAAAGAGTAAATAAAAAACTATTTGAAACTGGAAAAGTTTCAAATGTGATGTACTCAATGAAAAAATATTGTTTACATTGCAATATGGATAACCATACAACTGTGGCTTGCAGAAAATTCTTAGCATTACCGATTTATGAACGAAGAAAACTTGCTTACAATAATCAATGGTGTTTTAAATGCTTGGATCATAAAAACAACAAGTGGTGTTCAAATATTGTTAAGTGTTGTTATTGCAATAAAGGTCATCATAAGATTTTACATCTGAATGAAGAAAAAATTAAAGAATCAAAACCTAACAATTCAGCAATGACTACCAAAAATTTAGCAACATCAGTACTTCTAGCAACTGCCCAGGTAAAAGTACATGCAACGAATGGGGAAGCAGTAATCCTAAGAGCATTAATCGATCAGGGTTCTCAAGTAACAACAATATCAGAAGAAGCATCCCAGATCTTATCATTGCCACGTATTAAATGCAAAACAGAAATTCATGGAATCGGCAGTACTCTGGTTGGACTGTCTAAAGCAAAAACAAAATTAATCTTGAAACCAAGATTTATGAGTAACTATGAAATCGAAGCAAATGCCCTTATTTTGCCAAAATTAACGGGTCCACATCCAAATCAGTCATTTGAAATTAATATTGACGATTGGAACAACTTTATTCTGGCGGATCCAGCATTCAATAAATCTGATCGAATAGATATTGTTATTGGAGGTGACATTATACCTCATATATTGCAAGAAGGATTACACAAAAAAGGTAGTATCTTAGCACAATCAACAATTTTTGGCTGGATATTGTCTGGAGTAATTAGCAAAGCTGCAAAACCATCAAAAGTATTAGCAGCTATAACTAACTTGGAGAGGTTCTGGGAGTTAGAAGAACTTCCTGAGATAGAGGAATGCCGTGAAGATGAATTTTGCAAAAAACATTATGGGAAAACAACCAAAGTTGATGCAAAAGGCCATATAGTAGTTAGATTGCCGCTTAAAGAAGACCACGAGCTGGGAAATTCCAGAAGGCAAGCAATGGCGAGGTTTTTGTCTCTTGAGAGAAAATTCGATCGAGAGCCGGAACTAAAAAAAAATTACGTAAACTTTATGAACGAGTATTTAAATCTCGGCCATATGGAAGAGGTAGAGGAGAAGTGCAGCGGGAAGTATTATTTGCCACACCAACCTGTAATAAGAGAAAACAGCTTAACAACAAAATTGCGTGTGGTGTTCGACGCTTCTGCTAAAACAACAAATAAAAGAAGTTTAAACGATGTGATGTTTGCAGGTCCTTAACTACAAAAAGACCTCTTCGATATCATAATAAAATGGAGGCTATGGAGATATGTTATGGTAGCTGATGTTGAAAAGATGTACCGTCAGGTAAAAATAGCAAACAAAGATCAATCGTATCAACATATATTATGGAGAGAAAACAAATGCAGTCCTATAAAAGAGTATAAATTAACAACTGTAACATATGGCATGTCATCGGCACCATTTTTAGCAGTAAGATCGCTGTTTTACATTGCTGACCACATGTCAATTGAAGATGAACTAATTAAGAAAATAATAAAAGAAGATTTCTATATGGATGATCTAATGACAGGAGCAGATAATGTTCAGCAATGTAAAAACATACAGCAACATATACAAACACAGTTGAGTAATTTTGGTTTCAATTTACGTAAATGGGTCTCAAATCACAAAGCGATTTTAAATCATAAAGACATCACCAAGGAAAATACAGTCATTCAAATAAAAGATGACGAAACTGTCAAAACCTTAGGCCTACAATGGGAACCGGCCAAAGACGAGTTTCATTTTGAGGTAAATTTTACACAAAACTATAAAATAACGAAAAGGCAGACTCTTTCAGATGTGGCGAAAATCTTTGATCCTTTGGGTTGGTTGTCTCCTGTTACTGTATTAGCGAAACTATTTATTCAAACACTATGGTTGCAGCAGTCTTCCTGGGACGAAGTGTTATCAGATGAGTTTCAAAATGAATGGTATGAATTTTCGAGAAATGTAAACGCTCTTCAAAAAATTCGTATCCCAAGATGGGTAAAAACAACGTGCGAGATTGAATTGGAAATTCACGGGTTTTCAGATGCTTCTGAAAAAGCTTATGCAGCTGTAGTTTACATTAAACAAAATGAATCGGTTAGGCTACTAACAGCTAAAAGTAAAGTAAACCCGATTAAAAACAAAAAGACTCTGCCAAAATTAGAACTGTGCGCTGCTCATCTCCTAAGCAAGCTCTTACATAGAGTAATTCGTATTTTTAATCGACAATACAGAGTTTATGCATGGAGTGATTCAACTATAACATTAGGTTGGATTCACAACAATAAAAATAAAGACAAATTTGTAAAAAACAAAGTTAACGAAATAAATACGAATTTGCCTAAGGCGTCATGGCATCATATAAGCAGTAAGGACAATCCTGCAGATGTAGCTTCAAGAGGTGTTAATGCTGAAAAATTAATACATCACTCTTTGTGGTGGAATGGTCCGAAGTGGTTATTGAAGTCTTCCGAATTCTGGCCGAAATACGAAGATCCAAAAACGACAAATACATTGATGATTGCTGTGGGGTTGGCCAGCTGTAATGTTATTAACATGCCAATACTCTAAACTAGGCAAATTACGAAGAATTGTTGCTTACATACTTCGTTTTGTAAATAAATTAAGGAAGAACGAAAAATATCCACAGCATCTGACCGTTCCAGAACTTGAAATGGCAGAAAAGATTATAATTTTTAATCATCAGCAGGTCGAATTTCATGATGAGATTATAAGACTGAAAAAGGGACTTGCGGTTAGTAACAAAAGCAAACTAGTAAGTCTTTTTCCTTTTTTAGATAAAGACGGCATTCTTCGAGTTGGTGGCAGATTGCATAATTCTGATTTACATTATAATCACAAACATCCCATAATTTTACAAAAGTCTGAAATTTCATCTTTAATAATACACCAGACACACATATCCACGCTCCATGGTAGGAATCGACTTATGGAGTCAACCATAAAACGTAAATATTGGATAATGGGATTAAAAAATGCAGTGAAGAAGTGTATTGGAAGCTGAACAACATGCATTCGCTATCAACAAAATATATCTAAACAACTAATGGGTAGTCTACCAGATTATAGAGTGAATGTTTCACATCCTTTTTTCATACGGGAGTAGATTACGCTGGACCGATACATTTAAGGTGTTCAAAAGGAAGAGGCCAGAGAAGCTACAAGGGCTATATTGCCGTATTTGTCTGTATGGCAACAAAGGCAATTCACTTGGAAGTCGTGAGTGATTTGACCACAGAAGCATTCCATGCGGCTTTGAGAAGATTCTTTGCAAGAAGAGGTATTAGTTCCCACCTGTATTCTGATAATGGAACTAATTTTGTGGGTGCTAGTAAAAAGTTAGATGCTGATTTTAAAGCAGCAGTTAAAAATAATAGTACACTTATTCCTATTCTGGCTGAACAAAAAATAAATTGGCATTTTATTCCCCCGGCAGCTCCTCACTTTGGTGGGATTTGGGAGTCTGGAGTAAAATCGATGAAGTATCATCTAAAAAGAATAATTGGCGAAACAAAATTGACGTTTGAAGAATTAAGTACTTTGTTGGCACAAATAGAAGCTGTTTTGAACTCCAGGCCTTTGGTTGAAGTGAATGCTGAAGATATTGATGCAGCCGATATGTTATCTCCGGGTCACTTTCTCATTGGAAGACCAGCAATAGAACCCGGGGAGCATATTGAAAGCGCAGTTATATCATCATTAAATAAATGGAAACTTATTCAGCGGCTGAAAAAAGATTTTTGGAATCGCTGGAAGGAAGAGTACCTTGTGACGCTCCAACAACGGAATAAGTGGAGGCATTCAGTTAAAAATTTGAAAGAAGGAGCAGCAGTTTTGGTCAGAGATAAAAATACTCATCCAGGAAGATGGTCTCTTAGAAGAATAACGGAAGTACACGTAGGAAAGGATGGGAAAGTTCGAGTGGTTAAGATAAGGTATCAAAATAATATTCTAAAACGACCAATCCATAAGGTAATCCAGCTACCGGACGCAGAAAATTCCAACGAGGACAATTCAGACATCATCATAGGGCGTAGAATTTCAGCAAGCAAACAATAAACTGGTAAAGCCATTTGATGCAACGATAATCAATAACTCCAAAGATATACAAAATATACAACTAGATCTACAGAAGATGCAGGCCGACAACACTGAACTGATGAAAATGAAATATCACCATATATCCGAACATACATCATTTATTTTAATTATTATTATAATTACAATCATAATTTTTATCTACCTCAAGAATAAATGTAACAACAGTAAAAAGACTGTAGTTAAGTTAGATTTTTCACCGCCAATGCCTTTAAATGCCCGGCAGAATGTTCAAATGTAATTGAACATAATTTTAAGATTCTTTTAGTTCATAGAAATAAAAATAAGTTTCGTTCTACGTACTAAGTCTAATTACGGTTTACAAATATAATTTCGTTTAGGTTTTACTTTATCAGTCTATACACATCTTATTTGTTTAGGCTATACATATACATTTTATTATACGTATTATATGCACACATGCTTAAGCATAGTTTTATCTCTACCAATTTTAGAACTGTATAATTTTATTCTTGTGTTTACTTAAACTAATGATTAAACTAATGTATGTTTTGTATTTAGTTAGGCTAGTTATAAATATTCAAAAGATCAAATACGTGGTACACATGTCCGTGAAAATAACCCTGATTACTAATGAAAAATATATGAAAGCAATTAGATAAGAGATGAGTTCTATATTAGATTTAAGATTTTCATCGTTAGTATTTAAGCAGAAATATTTTAAAAATAAACAGTGTCTTACAAACATTTAACCGGTTAAGTAGTTTAATTTAACAAGTATCATAAGTTAGTATATGCACTTTCCCATAGGAATGTCACTCAAATTTTAATTCAAAACAATAATAATAATAAATAGTACTTATTACAACAAATAATTTTCCATTTTTGTAAAACAACAATTATTAAATATTATTGTAGTTTTAAGGATACCGTTAGTTAGGTATAAAAAGAAGAAATTTATTGAATAAAGAATCAATCATTAACCAGCCTTAAATCGGCATTATTTAATCTAAACATACATCTGCTTATTTTTTCAAAAAGACATAAAACTGCCTCAACACCAATTATAGGCCAGTGGCGTTATTAAGCGCCGGCAACTAAAATTATAAAAATTTGTGCTAAATTAACTGCGGCATCCTTGGGCATATTACACGCATTTTTTACGATTGCACTATTTTACAAAATAGTTTGCTTACAAGAACAATAAACTAAAAAAATGCAAAAGAGCAAAACGAAAGAAATATAACTGTAATTTTTCAATTTGTTTTCCTTGATATTCTAATGTCACATGCGCACCTTAAAAGCATAATTTTTTGTCATATCATCTGCGCTGTGGAACGGAATAGAATAACATTTTAAAATTAAAGCAAGTTTTATATATAAAACTTAAAAAATAAATTACTTTGACCGAAGTTAATAATAGACCCTTTCTATTTAATATTGAAGTTTGTCCAAAACGCAACTAGTGTAAGTTAAACTTTTTTCAAATTTTTGCTGCAAATATTTTTATAATCAGCAATAAATGTTTTTATGTAGATCGACACCGTTTCTGAAAAAATTAAAAACAAAGAAGAAATTTAGGGAAAAGTTGAAAGATTCCGTAAAATTGCAAGCATATCGCTAAACAGCAAAGGAAAGAGCACAAAAATATCGACAGCGGCAGTCCAAATTGTCTAAAACGAGCTTTAATGACGAAGCTGAGACGTAACCTGATACTCCTCTGCCCTACCACCTCCTCCCCCTTTGCCCCCTAAATGACCCTATCAAAAAAAATGTTAAATTTTGTATATAATTATTCCAAACATTTATTTTTAGAGTCTCCGCCACAGCTCTTGCCAGAGCGACCCCGCTAAAATATAGTTTTAATACCCTCCAAATAGAATTGGACCCCCAAAAAGTATACATATTCTTGATCAGTGATGAAGTCTAAGACGGTCTAGCAATTCCCATACGTTCGTCTGTGGAAAACATGATATGGTCTATTTTTGAACCCCGGCCCTTTAGTGGACGTTGACGTACAATATTATTTAAAGAAACTGTGTCCCACCAAGTCAACCTTTTTAAATTTACTTACTACATATTTGGAGGGTATTTAAGATTCGACCCGGTCGAATATAACGTTTTTACTTGTTAAAATTTTTTTATTCTTATGTACCTTTACAAACCTTGACCTGAAGTTGAATTTTCATTTATTTTCGTTGAATTAAAACTTTAAAAGCAAACTACAGCAAAAATTATTCGAGTTTATCATAAGGAAAAATATGTCACGTAACGCAATGTCACGTCACGCTCCATATTATGGCTTGTATCAATAAAACTAAACATAAATCATCAAAAAAAAGTTATGAAAATAAATCTAAACTATCCTTTAATAATATCCAAATAAGTTACATAAAAGTTTTTAGCTTATTTCTTTGGTTTTTGCACTTTAGTAAATGTAGAAAAAAACCACTTCAATTTTTTGTCAAGTCACGCAACAGCTTTTGTTGACCAATATGTCAGAACCCCGACTCTTACTGCACCCATCCTTTCCACTAAATAAAGAGCTCTAAAATTGCTTCCCAAAAACCTAAATGAAGAAACAAATTTTTTGGTCATAGTTTGATTTTTTTCGTGTTGAATACGTGCGACTGTCACGTGCGCAACCATGGAAATACCCATATACCGATTTCAATACGTTATTGTATTGCCCAACAACTTTCTTAGAGTACAGGTTAATACCACGCAGGTCTTTTAGAAATAGGTTTTATCCTTACCTCCATATGGGCACATGTAGAGTGGTACAGCTATGAAACTAGAGTAGTATTTAAAAAAATTTTTTGTTTTAAATACATAATGGAAGTGTTTTCTATGAAAATTAGTTTCAAAAACATATATTTTTTTGTTTTTTGCTATAAAAAAAGATTATATTAATTAAATTTGGGTATTTAACATTATGTGGGGCACAGTTAACAGGTGTGACACATATAAATATCGATAAATTTTACTTTCTGTTTACATGATTAAGCTTAAGATAGTAGAAATTACAAACACAAATAACTACATGGTGATATTAAAACTTTGCGTAATAGACATTTATACATGGGATCCAATTTTTGTGTTCAATGTTCATCACGTCTCAAGTTGGGGTTTTCGATACCAAAAAAAATGTGAATTAAACTTCCACATTAGCAGCAACAAAAAATTATGTATGGAAACTACCGGTTGTGGAATTCGCACTTTTAAAGTTTAAGTTATTCATGTTTTTCTTGCTCGCAAAAAAGGTTAAATTTTTGGTGATTTAGGAAGTAATGTCGGTGTTTTCTAAAGTGAAAGTTAAAAATATAATAATGGAACCTTTAACCTTGGGTTAGTAATATTATTTTGTTACACAATATAGATAATATTCAAATTAACGAAAATGGAATATTCCGGATACATCGACGAGAATATACAAGATCATTCGAGACTTTGTAATAATAAGTGTGGATAACAAATACGATAAACCTAGCAACATCAACGCTAAGAGATGATGATGTTATTCTTAATAATCTTGTACGCAAGTATCCCCTAAACATGTATGCAAATACACACAGCATACACACATAGCACAAGAAGAAACAAAACTATACAATACACAGAACACTCATACTTACAGCCACACATAGTTCAGAGACTTGCGCCGAACCGGCTGAGACGCCGACATTTCTTCTCCGACTGAAAAACGGCTAAGAATCAGCCGCCGATTCTGACCTCTAGCGGCTGAAAATTCTACGCTGTAAAAATTACTTTGGTAGGCTGTTTTTTTTTTCTAATATATTTTCATGTATGTATGCTGTTATTGTTGAATTTTTTTTTTATAAGTAGGCTGTTTTTATACCCTCCAAAAAAGAGTTTGGAGGCTATATATTCACTTTGTCATTCCGTTTGTAATGCATCGAAATATCCATCTCAGACCCCATAAAGTATATATATTCTTGATCAGTGATGAAATCTAAGACGAAATGAGCATGTCCGTCCGTTCGTCCGTATGTGGATATCACGATTTAGTCCAAACGAAAAGAGCTAGACTCTTGAAATTTGGCACAAATATATTTCGAAGCTTAGAGCAGGCTAAGTTCGTAGATGGGCTAAATCGGGCAAGAGGGAAAAAAGTTCCCCGAAGAAGAACTAAACCAACCCAGAAAAAACAACATAATTTTTAAAGTTTTTTGGTTATTTTGTTAAGCAAATGATATATTTTTATGTCAAATACGGTCCAACGCCTTAAACTTGAAGCCATAAAATAAAAATATTTTTTGACCCCGCCCACTTTAGTGAGCGTTATTATAGGCAAAAATAGCATAAAAATTTAAAAAATAGTTTTACTTAAGCCTACATTTCTTAAAAATAACATTTTTAAGCTTTAATGACGAAGCTGAGACGAAACCTGGTACTACTCTGCACTACCCCCTCCTTGCCCTTCGCCCCCTAAATGACCCTACCAAAAAAAAAAAATATTTAAATTTTGTATATAATCATCCCAAGCCATTTATCTTTAGAGTTTTATGACTGCCGATTTCTGCCCTACCCCCTCCTCTTCCTTTGCCCCCCAAATGACCCTACCAAAATAAAAATTTTTTTTTTTAATTTTGTATATAATCATCCCAAGCATTTATCTTTAGAGTTTTATGACTGCCTGCTGCTGCCCTACCCCGTCCTCCCCCCTTGCCCGCTAAATGACCCTATTAAAAATAAATAAAATTTTTTTTTTAATTTTGTGTATAATCATCCCAAGCATTTATTTTTAGAGTTTTATGACAAAGGTGAAATATTTCCCCCACTGCCCTTGTCAGAGCGACCCCCCCAAAATACAATTTTTATACCCAAAGATAATTGGACCCTACAAAGTAAATATCTATATTCTTGATTAGTGATGAAGTTTAAGACGGTCTAGCAATTCCCATATGTTCGTCTGTGGAAAACATGATATTGTCTATTTTTAAACCCGCCCCCTTCAGTAGGCGTTGACGTACGATATTATATAGAGGAACTCTGTGCCACCAAGTTAAACATTTTAAATTCACTTACTAAATATTTGGTGGGTATTTAAGATTCGACCCGGTCGAATATAACGTTTTTACTTGTTTTTTTGATTTAAGTAGGCTTTGTTGTTTGAATACTTTGAACAGTTTGGTAATTCACACCACAGCTAGCTTATAGTTCAATACTATTTTTAAAGTGGATTTTTAAAAATCTAAAAAGCTTAATATAATAATGGAAAAAAATTGTAAAATTACAAAGTTTTTTAAATCAAGTAGTGGTATTATTCAACAAAGTGTGCTTTCTGATTCCGATACGGACATTGAGTTAACAGAATTGGAAAGCGATATAAAAAATTATGAGAGTGTGTTAATTAAAAAACAGGAGCTTCGTGAAAATTCAAAAATTTTGCTCCACAAAATGGCCAAGGGAGGATCTCCAGTTTGGCACTATTTTGGCCAAATGGTCACAAAAAATGTAGTCATGTTTAACAAGTATGTTATGTGTAAAGTTTGTTTCGAAGAAACACCATCGCGTTTAAAAGGGTAAGTAAATTAATTGAATAAAACAATTTTGCAATGTATTGTTCTAATTTCTTAGCCTTTGATTTTTTACTTTAAGTAATATTATTTGGCTTGAGGCCTATTTTTATAAAATAATTATTATTTTGACCGATATTTAAATACACCATCGTTTTGTTTGGTGAATGGTCAAGTATGTCTAAGTGGCGAATTTTATTGGTTCTTACACCAAATCATCTGTAGACTTTAACCTAATTCCAAAATAACGAAATACAATCAGAAAAGGAATAATTTACTTTAATATAATGCGGACTAGAATATATAAATTGAAATGATTCCTTTTCTGATTGTATTATTTCGTTATTTTTGAATTAGGTTAAAGTCTACAGATGATTTGGTGTAAGCACTAATAAAATTCACCATTTAGACATGCTTGACCACCCACCAAACGAAACGATTATGTATTTAATTAATTTTTATGGAAAAATATAAATTCTTATAGACAAATATTCTGAACTGAATACAACAAACCATTTCAGATTTGGCTTATCAACATCAACATCCAATCTAATAAACCATCTGCGTACCGCCCACCGTATTGAAATTAATTTAAAAAAATCGAAATTTCGCAACACAAAACTGAATTGGTTTGGCTGGTAATAAAAATATATTAGAAAGGACCGAAACTAACATATATGCAAACGCTCGTTTGCTGGTTCAAATGTGTTGTAGGGATTTGCGGCCGTTCAACATAGTTGAACAACCGGGATTTATCGAATATATTAGGAATATAAAACCGAGTATGGCCATGCCTGCTGCATCTACATTAAGTCGGTCTGCATTGGACGATGTGTACTTAACATATCTCTCCAAAATAAGCAATTTTATAAGGATTAGCTGCCCTACAACTATTGCTCTAGTACTTGACATGTGGACCGACTCTTTTAAGAGGCGAAGCTACATAAATATTAGAATATTATTTTCCCATCAGTTTGAACCTATATGTTTAACGTTAAAAACTGATGTGTTTCCCCATCCTCACAACAAATATACAATTTCAGAAAACATTATACAAACACTGAAAAATTTTGGTTTAGAAAAAAAAAATATAGTAGTAGTGAGTGATGCCGGAAGTAATATTGTTGCGGCTATTAAACTTATAAAAATCAATCGGTTAACATGCTAAAGCCATTCATTGCATCGGTTCATTGTACACGATATTTTAAGCAACAACAACTTTAGTGTCTTTTCAAACGTGGTCGTCAAATTAAAAAAAATTTATAAATGTTAGAATTATAGTTGTGAGACTATTATAAAAATACAAAATGTTTTTGAAGATGAAGAGCTTGTTAATTTTCTGACTGATGCTTCTCACATATGCTCAGTATTGGAAGTTGAACAGCAGTTCTTAAAAGAAGACACCACTTTGGTAAACAATGAATCCTTTGAGAGTTTAAAAAATTCCAATGACACCAGGTGGAGTAGTCTTTGCCGTATACTTAAAAGTTTTAAGACCAACCAAAAAGTTATAAATGTCGCATTGGCCGAAGTTGGCAATAGCGACCTAGCTCTGAACACCATGGAAAAGAAATTAATCGAAGAATTTTTAACCTTTCTACAAATTTTTGAGGACGCAACCATATACTTGCAGGGTCGAAAATATGCTACAATTAACACCTATATTGTCTTTTTTGAAAAAATCGCAGAAAGTATTGAACAAAACTCAGAGTTTGCGTGTTTTGAAGAAGCAATAAATATGTACTACTTCGCTAAAGAGCATTTTGAAAAAAGGTTCAAAGTATATAAGGTTCATTTGGTGGCAGCTCTTCTGGACCCAATTCAAAAAAAATTGGAAACGGTTGGAGAAGTGGTTAAGAAAGATACCAGCCAGCAAATATATTCAGTTATTTGAGCGTTTAATTGCAGATGACCCTGAAGGTGGAATATCAAGACACAAACTACTTCGCGATGAAATTACAGCTATTCCACATGCAGAATCCGAAGAAAAAAGTGAAAATGAACCCTCAACTTCAAAAAACGCAAAGAAACAGGTAATTCACCATATCTGCCTTATATAGAATTCATGTATGTATGTATGTATTGTAAAAACATTTTATTAGCCATAAAAATTCAATATTTCAAATAAAATTGCTTTATTAATTTTTTTTAATTGAAACATGCATATCGCATTTGATCAACAGGAGGATATTAACTTAAAACTTTTAAAATATCACTTTTAGCAAGAAATGAACTAACATCTTTATTCAAAAAAAAAAAATCACGTATACCACTTACTCGGTCATCTCTAAAACCACATTTGAGATCATTTTCGTGATGGTATAGTGACTGCTCTTATACCAACAAAAAGGTGATATTTTGAGTTGGTACAAAAAAAGAAATAAAAACGGTATCACATTACCGAAAAATCGGTATCGCATTACCGAAAAATTTAAACCTTTTTTTGTAATAATTGCAAAAAGTTTAGAAGAAAAACTTAATTTATGTTATATTACTGAATGTATGAATATATAAAAATGTTGCTTTCAGCCGATTTTGAGCCGAATTTAAGCCGCCGCCGATTATTTTATTCAAGCCAGCCGCCGCCGATCAAAACCTTTCGGCGCAAGTCTCTGACATAGTTACAATAAGCAAAACACATAAGACAGCATTGTCATATCTACAAACACACGTATATAGGTAGATGTTAAATAAACCAACAACAACCATGACCAAATGCTTCGTGAAGTTACCAGACGATGTCATTTTGCTTATATAAAGTCGCTGTCGGAGATAAGCGGCAAGAGTGTGAATTGAAATCTAGACGTGTTAACATCGCTAAGTGTTAAGTAGTGCAAATACTCGTGTTAACTAAGTAACAATAAAGTGTTGAAGGATAAGTAAAAAGCGTTTTTACGAAAAGGTCTAAAAACGTAACAATACTCGTATGTATGTATGTTTTCACGCATAACCCTATAATTTAGTGAATTTCGACAAAAATTATAATTATATGCAACCATTTTTAAAACAATTTTGCGGATATTTGCGCCTTTTAACATAATATGCTGTTGCACCTACTACATAAACAGCAATACAAATATCACCATTAGTATCGCTTTTGTATTTGTTATCATGTCAATTTACATTTAATTATAATACATATTGTTTCAATTTTCTTAGCGGTAAGGATTTAAAAGTGGGGCTGCTGCAATCATCTAGAACCACAAACGAGAAACTAGCGGATATATCTCAGGCCATAAACAAGATTGTAAGGACAGGTTTTGGGTCGTGGAATTATCCGATATGAATAGAAAGCTATTCGCAGCAAAAGCTCTGATAAAAACGTACAAAGGAGTACTAAATTTGCCAGCCCATGAAAAAGTCATCAAAGGATATTATGATATAGGCCCACGTATTCACTTACTTATAAGTAGTTTTAGCACAAAAACATATCATGCAGAACTCAATGCAACCAATGGCCCAATTGCAAAAGAAAACACGATACGCTGATAAGATCAAGATTTTAATTGCATCATCATTCGGTCGTAAAAAAGTTATTTTAGCTACATTATGCATTTTGGTTCAACTTTTAAAGTTCGACCTCTTAGTGACCCTTGTTTACACGAAAGTTTCGTATTTGAATATATTCAAAAATTGATCGATGCTGCAATTTGATCTGAGGATACAGGGTTTGATAATAATATTCTTCTAAGGAATTTTCCTGAAGCTGGACGCGTTAAGGAATTTTCCTGAAGCTGCAAGCGTTAGTAGTTCTTGGTATTGTTGGTAATGTGCTTGCACATTCTTTTCAGCCGTTGAGTGGCTTTGAATTGCTAAAGTTAAATTATGCAGACCCAATTTTTTTTTAACATGATGAAGTGCATCTATAATTAGGAAGTGATATGTATCTAATTGGTCTTCATAGAGGAGTTCAATATGGAGTTGTTGAGTGTTTATTGGAATAAGTTACCACTGGAGACTCTAAGGGGAAATAACCTATTAGTCTGAACCTTAAAAGTAATATTTCTTTGCTAAATTCAAATACGCATGTGATAGTCAGCCAGTCTTTAAGAAGTGAAAAATCAGTAATATGCAATAGGTTAGTGACCCAAGTCATTATTTGCCCCATCATATCATATTTAAGTTAGTAAAACTCCTAGTGGCGAAATCTCAAATGAAATATTGTATATTGGCCCAATTCTGCAAGGTGAATTACTGAATTTAATATTGAAATGGGGATTTTTCCAGTTTGTATTTAATGGCGACATTTCTAATAGGGCAGCGAGATTGAACACTTTCAAAACGGTAGTTTTTGAAGCAAATTGTGCCCCAAATTTGGAATTGCTACTCTTAAATAGAAAGAAGTCCAACAAGCCATTACCACAACAACTTTTGGTAATAACCTAGAGCCACCACGTTGACTCCCAAGGGATACCTCATTTAATATCCGGCAACAGAATCATCGGAAAATCATCTGCGTTTGACTGGAACCTGTGGTAGCAGGATTAGGTTACTTTTTGAGGCACGAAACACAAACCAATGTAGGTTTTACGATTCTATTGCCTTTGATTCCACATTACACCCGAACCAAGACTTCGGTTCTCTTACGAAAGGGTGCATTTAGCCTACTATGTATCTCAATCAATGTAGGCGAACTTACTGCCTCAAACTTTCACATGTCACTTTCGAAATTTTGCTTTTATAGACATTTCAACTGTAGGTTCAAAGAACAGATTAGGACACTACACCATCTAGGGCGGATTTATCCCTTTTATATATATATATATATATATATATATATATATATATATATATATATATATATATATATATACATTTTTCTTTTTTATTTGCAAATAAGACGTGCGTATAAACGTGGTAATAGTTTCATATAGTATTCATGGGTTGAGTAACAAATATCTTTTTCTTGAATTTTTTGAATACTTAACACATGAAGAAATTTTTACATTATCTGAAACACATGTATTGGAAGAAAAAAATAAGCAGTGGGAAAAATATTTTAAAAATTTTCATCTGTATTGGAAACCAGCAGAACGTCTAAGTGCATATGGAAGAGCAAGTGGTGGTTGTGGATATGGTTGTGGATATGGACATCATAACCTTAAAACTTTAAATGGAATTGATGTAACTCACCTGCAACAAAATAATATGTGATGTGTAATCATACCAGTGTATATCAGAGGTCCCATTTATGAATTCAATGTATTAAAAAACTTTTTTACTACAACAGAATAGATAAACATCAAAATTATTGGAGATATGAACGTTAGAGTAGGTGAAATGCGGAAAGAAATTGATGATATATACAAAATTAGTTTTACTGCAGGATCAGATATCAGAAAATCCCAAGATAAAGTACTGAATACGAGAGGAAAACGGCTAGTAGAATATTTAATGATTATAGCCAGATTATTTTAAATGGAAGAACAGATGGTGATGATTGTGGCAATTTTACTTTTGTTAGTTCTGCGGGAAGATCGGCAAATGAATTAAGTGCTGTATCTTCAAAATTTCGAAGTAGATTAAAAAATATGGGCTGACCATTTCCCGGTCAAATTAAGCTTATATATAAAAGAGAGGAAGAATCAAGTTGAAAAGATGAATCTATTACTAAAACTTAAGTGGAAAGAAGGTGAAGAGAATACATATCAAGATAGATTAGATCGTAATATTATGCTTAGAAGAAGAGAGCATGGTATAAATAATCTCAATGATATTGTAGATGTTATAAAGAAATCTGTTATACGTCATGACTGTCATGAAAGTCCACGGTTTAATTTCAGATGCCGCAATGTTAGAGTAAAATCATTTAAGGCCATTATTACAACTTGATAAAGTTCGCAATAGTTAACATTAGCTAACGAGAACGATAAAGTGACCTTTAAAGTTTTTCCATTATTACAACTGTCAGATAAAATAAAAAATCAAATTTATATATTGTGGCTACATTGCGGTGAATACCGAGTACTATTAGTGGTTTTAAAAAAGCGTAGTGGCAGCGATTTACTTTTGTTAATATCTTAAATTGAAAACGTTATTATCTTTTCTGAGTGTTACATTATTTTGTTACTTGTGTTATGTGCTTTTGTTGTTTGCGTAAATTAAGTTATTGAAAATAATGTCGAAGCTAAATAATGCGACTGAATTGGAAAGAAAGAGAGCGAAAACTGTATTCTAAATCATTTAAATAAAATAAACGTGAGTGAGTGTTTGTGTTTCGTCCCGTCCACACGCGTTTTTTTGTAGTCCGCACGTCTACTTTTTTTTTTTACATATACAATTTTTTCGTCCTTAAAAAAACCACAACCACAACAATATGCATACACATAAATAAAATAATTTAAAAATAAAACAATAGTGAAGAATAAAAAAAACATACTGACATACCAAAGCAGGAAAATTAAAAACAAAATAGTCAAATTTACATGCACTTAATCACAAATAGAACAACAAACATAAAAGAAATAACTCTTAAAAAAACCGGCAGTTTTAAACAGTGACGGTCTTTTGTAACAGTGATGGCACCGTGGATCGCAGTGACCAACTCAGGGCTTTTATGTCCTTTTTGCGATTGTGCTTTTCCCCTCTAACAAAAAGGGTTTTGTATTATTGATTTCAGCGTGGCGGAGGCCTTTTGGCCGTCTGGTGGTAAAGGTATAGCACTGATCACCTAGTAGCCACTGGAAAGCAGTAATCACCATCGTTGGAATCAAGACTAATAAGACAGACGATTATTTGGATTTTATTTCATGGCAGGTAAATTCAAAATTGACTTCTGCAACATACGAGACTTGAGAGCGAACTTCTTCTCAGTTTATGCTCACGTTTGTCTATATCGGCCGGATGTTTTAGCCTTAGGTGAAACCTAGATATCTGAGGATGCTGACCCACAGGATTTTTATTTGCCTGGGTATCAACTTCTATCCCTTTTTAACTTTCATCGCGGCCTTGCATTATATATACGCAATGATGTTGTGTACCAATGTCAGTAATCACTAGCCTTGTATGATCCTGAATTTAGCTGACTTTGGGCTATATTCAAAATCAGGGCATTTCGGCTTCCTTTATGAAGTCCAAACGCGGGAAGGGAACAAACTCTATCTGGATTCGATTCTATATCAAAAATCTTCGAAAGTTGTCCAGACAGTGAAATTGTTATTACTGGTGATTTCAATGTCCACAACTCATCGTGACTTCGCCATTCGAGCCACACAACTACAGAGGGCCAATATGTTGAGTTATTCGCCGCGCATAATCACCTAGCGCAACTAGTGAATGAACCAACATATACCAAGTGTTGAAGGGCACCAACTTAATACGCTTGACTTGTTCCTAACTTCACACCCTCAAAAGTATGAAGTGAACGTCAGTGCACCTCTCGGTAATTCGGATCATTCTGTTTTCGTTCTCAGCACTTCGAAACGTTTCACCAACAGCCACGAAACGTTTAATATATGTAGATGATAAAGCTCGTCGGGCAGAGCTGAACGAATTCTATCGAACTTTCAATTGGAAACGTTGTTTATTAGACCAAAATGTCGATGTTATGGCGGAAATGGTCGGATATATAATTTTGCTGGGAATGAAATATTTCATCCCATGCAAAAAAAATTCGGTTAAGCCGAGCCAAAAATTTTTGATTAACTAATCTTACAAAGAAGCAATCAGATTCAGAGAGGAAGCTTCAGTATTTGGCGGAATAATAAAAACGCAAATATTTCGCAAAAAATTCGCTGCACAAACAAGCGAGGTCTTCGTGTGCTCAGAGTGCTAAGGCGTGAAAAAGCTCCATACGAGCAGCGCCTTCGTGACAAAGCTCTTGCTGTCCCGAGAGGTATTAAAAGCTTTTGGTCATTCGTTAAAAGAGGTAAGGATAAAGCTAGTTCATCAATTCCAACTCTTTTACGGGATGACTAAATATTTACTGAACCTGTTGATAAAGCTAATCTTTTGGCTGAAATTTTTGCAGGTAATTATTGCTTGCCAGGTAGCAATCAGCAATTGCCCGTGGTGGAAAGAGCATCAGTTACTATGACAAGAATATTCTTTCGACCACGAGCAGTTAAAAAAGTCCTAGCGAATCTCAATATAAACAAGTCTCCTGGGTCGGATGGCATTCCAGCACTGGTCTTGAAGCAGTGTTTTCCGACGCTAGCGCGTCCTTTGGCTAAGCTATTCAGCGCATCGTACCATGCCGGTGGTGGCTCTAGATATCTCAAAATCATTTGATAGAGTGTGGCATGATGCACTTCTGTCAAAACTGACCGCTTTTGGTGTCGGTGATGATTTCTCTCGTTTTATAGCGAGCTTCCTCAGAGACCGCACTATACGAGTTGTTATAGATGGGGTCTTATAAAACGAGTTCAAGGTAAATTCAGGGGTACCGCAGGGATCTGTTCTATCTCCTACTCTCTTCCTCATCTTTATAAATGACCTTCTATGTCAAACTTCAAACCCTATCTACTCTTTCGCGGATGATAGTAGCATTAACCATTCTTTCTCGTTCACCAGCCGATCAAGCCTGGAGGAGATTGACGCCAGAAGACGAAGAATGAACGAGTCACTCACAAGTGATTTCGTGTCAATCTCCGAATGGGGTCTCGCGAACAGGGTTAACTTTAACCCTCATAAGACGCGAGTTAAATGTGTTATTTATTATTCTTCCCTATAGTAAGAATAATACACAATACTTTTATTGTTTTATGTTGTCAGCTCTTCAGAGTGACAACTTAATTTATTTAAACCGATCTTAAGACTAATTTTACAAAATATTTAAAATCTAATATAAACTAAGTAACGTCAGTATTTTTATGCTTACGTTACTGTTTAGCAAAATGTGGGAAAATATAAAAGGTGTAACTTGAGGTAAGCAACGTAAGTATTTTATGCTTACGTTGCTGTCTAGCAAAATGTGGGAATAAAACTTTAGGGTTTCGCTACACTTTGCCAGCCATTATAATTATTTTGGGTATCAGGATGTGATTCCTCCACCCTTAGTCTAAAACACTCCTGGGTTTTAGTATGTACATATGTAAGTATAAATTTTTGTAATCTTATGATAAGCCATACTTTTCCTTTATTCTTTTTAGTTCAAAATCTTCCGTTTCTGGCTTGTTTCTAATTTTAATTTTGTTTACTATAACATTCTTTCTTCTTTTTATTATTACAATTAATATAATTACGATTACAAGCACAAATACTATGTTTATTCTATAGGAAATATTTTTGTGGATTTTCAATTCCTCTATTTCTTTTACATTCTCAAAGTTTCTTAGTTCTATTTGCTTAAAATTAATTGGTGTTATATTAGAAATTGAAAAGTTGTTAAAATATCTGTCCTGAAAAGCTATTCTATTATTTTTGAAGATTTGGCTGTTAATTTTCAGTTCGCAATCATAAAAGAAAAGCAAATAATTTTTATTAATTCTTAGCTTTCGATCATCACAGTCCTGTATAATTTCTAAGTCGTTGGCATTTTTTATTAAAATCATATCGTCTTCAAACGTTTCAATTTCGGTTGCATTATTATACTTAAAATTACAGTTGTTCAACAAAGTGCAGTGTTTACTATGCTTTAAATTTTTGAGATAAACATTCTCCTCATAAGTAAAAACATGGTGTTCAATTTCAATAACATAGCTATTTGGCTCATTAATTTCCATACAATGTTTATTTGGTAAAGGTGTAATCATTTTTAGGTCAGTTTGAATGTAGTCAATTGGAATTTTTATTGCAATAATCAGAATTCCGTCTTTGTAGTTTAAAACGTCAGCTTTCATGGAGTTTAATTTAAATAAGTCAATTTCGAATTTATCAATTTCTTCTGATGTTAAGATACTTGGGTGAAAAATGTGATTCTTAGCAGAAGCAATGTTGTCCTGAATATGTTCGATTTTTCCTTTGAGGTAATTGAGTTTGAACATTTGGTCTGTATATAGAAGTCTTTGAAATATTTCGTTCTGTCTATTATTAAAACTTGTGAAAGCATTTCTAATATTTGATCTGTCCTCTTCTACAGCTGATTTTAAAATTTGGACCGATTCGTTAAACTGTGTGTTTATATAAATTTGCTTATTAACTGCATCTATTGTATTATGACTGTTCTCATCTATTACACTAAGATGCTCTAGGATCTCTTGACGATCATCATCATCCATAACTCCAGCCAGCCACTTATAAGCATGACCAACGAAGTTAAACAGTCCCCTTTTTTTCCTTAGTTCCATCGGAGTGATTGATTTCAATTTAGATTTTATAATTTTTATTTCCGTTTCGATCATTTTCATGTTATCAAGGTATAAATTTTTTATATTATTCTCGACCTGATTTAAAATCTGATATAATTCCTTGGTATCAACTAAGTGCAATACTGTAATCGTTTGGTTTATCACCTCAACTTTCCCTACCTTAATTTGTACATAACCTGTCTCCTCAGTGATTGGATTAATCTGTAGTGTTCCCTGTGTCTCAGTTGCTAGAATCATCATTACCATTACTATCATGATCTGCAAATTTAAAAGATTTTTAATTTTGACGATAAGAGCGTTTTCTAACGTTCTTTTTTATTGTTTTGGGACCTGTTCGTTTCTAAAACGCCTTTTGAGGTTATTAAAACGTTCAAACAAATGCTCAAAGTCAATATCGTCTTCACCATTATTAGGATTCGTTTTGTCTATACCGTCAACTTCATATTTTAAAGGCCTTTTAACGTTGGATTCATGCACATTTTGCAACCCTTTCTTAATAAACTTTGGTTGTTCTTTGTGCCTTAGGCTTTTATAATTCTTTATAAAGCCTTCTTCTCTGTTTTCTATGTAGTTTTCGCGAGATTTATTTCTTTTTTGGATTATTTTAGTTTTAGCATATTTTAATCTTTCTTTTATAATGGTATGTTCAATCAATTTATTTTGTACATCTAAGGGACTGCATTTTATTGCGCTATGGTAAGTACTATTGTAGAATTTTATTGCCTTAAGGATTTGAGTATTTATTGGAAGTTTTTCTTCCAAATTAAGGGCTCTGACTTTTTCTGTGACTGTATTGTTGAATCTTTCAATATCCGAATTGCCAGTATGGCTATTCGGTTTCGTAAAATGATATTGAATTCCCTCTTGATCAAGGTAGCTCCTTAAATTGACGTTATTGAATTCATTGTCTAGCACAAATTTGGTAACATTGCCTTTAATGGCTAAAAATGCTCTAATTTTCCTAACTAAAGTTTGACTATTTCTGTCGAGCAAATGGAATGAAATTACGTGTTTTGAGAATTTGTCGATAAAAATTATGAATGAGTGTTTACTGTTTACGTAAGTATCGACGTGAATTATTTCATTTGTGGTGGAAGGGGTTTCAGTTATTTTGAACTTATTTTTTATTGGGTTTCTGTCATATTTAGCTGACGAACAAATGTGACAGTTATTTATTATTTTATGTATCGACAATTTCAAATGTGGATTATATATCCTATGCTTGATACTCTCGTAGGTAGCTATAATACCTGAGTGTCCACTTTCGTATTTATGGAACAACGATATCTGTTTATTGAGCTCATTATCATCCTCAATATCTCTAGCTAAATAAGAACACTTGACTAATTTAAAGTTGTTTCTGTCTGGAAATTCCGTTACCAACTTCAGTTGAACCTTGTAATATTCGTGATCATTTAATTTGGAAAATATCCCTATTTTTCCTTTAGCAACCTCCCTCCTTAAAATATTGGATATGTTATTATATGCCATGTCGTGTCTGTCTATATAAACTCTTTTATTGCCAAAAACCATTTCAATGTCTTTCTCTTTAATATCCACTACAATAATTTGAGTTTTAAAACGATTTACTACCGTATCCAATATTGGAATACCATCGTGGAGATCCTCCTCTTGAGAGTGTGCAGTCTCAACATCTAAAGAATCTCCAATATTGCTTGTTTCACCGCAGTCCATCAACTCCTCTGATGTATTTATCTCGTTTCTTTCGACATTGATTCTACTTAGGAAATCTGCTATATAGTTGCACTTCCCTTTTATATATTCTATCTTAAAATTATATTCGCCTAAGTCAATCAGGTATCTTTGTAGCCTAGGGCTTATATCTTTGCCTGCATATTTACTTAAGAGCCACTTCAGTGGTTGATGGTCGCTTTCTAGGTCGAATTCTTTCCCATAAATGTATGGCCTAAAATATTTAACACCCCAAACTATTGCCAACAATTCTTTATCAATTGTTGCATAGTTTGTTTCGTGTTTGTTCAACGTTCGCGAAGCATATGCTACTGGGTGACCATCTTGAGTTAAGACAGCTCCAATTGCGTTATTGCTTGCATCAGTGACGATTTTGAAACGTTTTGAAAAATTTGGGTATCTCAGTATGGGTGAACTCGTTATAAGCTCCTTAAGTTTTTCAAAAGCCACTATATAGCTAGGGTCATTCATATTAATTTTTGTGTTTTTCTGCAAAAACTTGGTCATTGGATATGCAATTTTGGCATAGTTGTTAATAAATTTTCTATAGAAACCGGTCATTCCTAAAAAGGACTTAATCTGTTTTTCAGTACTCGGTAGTTTCAAATTTTGTATTATTGAGATTTTGTTAGGATCTGGTTTTATACCATTAGTTGTTAATATGTGACCCAAAAACTGTGTTTCTTTCTTGAGAAAGTCACACTTGTTAATTTGTATCTTTAGCTTAGCCTTCCTTAAGGTTCTAAATATATCCTTTATATTATCGATATGTTCCACCAGAGATGAACTGAATATTAAAATGTCATCCATATACACCACACATGTCTTGTTTATGAAATTTCTTAGCACAGAGTTCATCAATCTCTGAAAGGTTGATGGTGCGTTACGAAGACCAAAAGGCATTCGAATAAATTCGTAATGCCCAAAGGGTGTAGAGAATGCCGTTTTCTTTCGATCTTCCTCCTTAAGGAGTATTCGATGGAAACCTTTTGCCAGATCCACAGTCGAAAAATATTGGGCTCTGCCTAATTTATCTAAAATACTGTTAAGGTTAGGTATAGGGTACCTGCCTTCTACTGTAAATTCATTTAGTTTGCGATAGTCTATTACTAATTGCATTTTTTTTCTCCAGAATTATCGGCTTTTTTGGGCACAATCCATAAAGGACTATTGTATGCAGAATTGCTCTCACGAATAATGTTTTGCTTTAACATGAAATTAATAATTTTCCAACTTAAAGTTCCTTGAGCAGAAAATTCCTTTGGGAAGGGAGTTACAACTTTAAATTTAATTATGTTTGTACCGTTAATTGTTCTGTATTGAACGGGTTTCATTAATTCTTCTATTTGAAAATTTTCTTTCAAAACGTGAGGTTTAATAATGCTGGTTGAAGAGCCAGTATCAATTAAAAATCGTAATTTTTGTTTCCCAATAGTGAGTATCACTATCGGTAATTGAATTGGGGAGGCTGTATTAAAAAATTTACTTCTTTTTCCTCTCCATTTCCTATGTCCATATGTGTAGTTTGCTGATCTACACTCATGTGAGAATTCCTTGTCCCGTTCGAACACCTTTCGTTTATTTGATTGTTTTGAAAGTTATCTCTCTCATTATACCTATTAGTCTTATTTTGCCAATTCCCTACATTATTATTCTGACGATATCGCTCCTGTTGATTTCTTCCAAAGTTTCCACTGCTTTGTTCTTGAAAATAATTTCTTTTAGAACTACTCCTTGGCTCATATTGAGAGCTGTTTGTCACAGAATTTTTCCAACTGTTATTAGGGTTTGACTCGGACTTTTGCCGATTGTAGTTTCGATTAAAATTTTGATGTCCGTTCGCCTTGTTCCTATAGTAATTATTACTGAAATTTTTATTTGCCTTATGCCTACTGTCAATAGCTCTACTATCGTCTAGCAATCTAAGTTTAGTATATTTGTTTACTATGTCGTTTATTGTCAAAGTTTCATCTAGATGAACTCTGAGTGGTCCATCTATTTTTTTCAATTAAGATATTCACTAAGTCCCTGTCTACATTTTCTGAGCTATACAACATAGATTTATTATCATCTAGTTCATAAATTTCGCTTATTTCATTTTTTGCTAATTCGAAACAATCAAAAAGTTCTCTTAAGTTACTCACTTTAATGTATCGACACCTGTTAAAAATCTCGGCATACGATGCTTTCGGTCTGGCTTGGACCTTAAACTTTGCTTTTAATTGATCCCATGAGATGTCTCCAAGTTGCCTTATATATGTTGCGAAGTCTGCAGTGATTTTTTCGTTTATTATTATCTGGATTCCAAACTTAATTAATGCGGTGTTAGCTCCGCAAAGGCCTATTAACATCTCTATGGATTTTATAAATCCATTGATGCTATGGTTGTTATTCAGTGGTCTAATTTGTCGAAACTGATGAATTATGTCTTTCGGTTCCATTAGGAGATAATTCTGCTGATGAAGCTGCTGTTGGTGTATTTGCTGCTGCTGTTGCATTTGATGTTCTTGATGTAATTGCTGTTGTTGTTGTAGCTGTTCACGTTGTTGCTGCTCTTGCTGTAATTGCTGTTGTTGTTGGAGGATTTTTTGTTCTTGCAACCGCAGGACCGCCTTTAATTCAGCGATCTTTTCCTGCATTGCCCCGTCGGCTTGATGCAGATCCCTGTTTGCATCAAATCTACTCATCTTTTTTACAGTAACTCTGCCAATATTTGTTTTGTTTAATTTCTTAAAATTTTTAAGTTTCTTCTTTTTTTTTGTATAGAATTTTTCCACTTCTTATTTGCCAACAAACAATTTTTAGTTTTGTTGATCTCTGTTGCTTTTAGTTTTAATAAATTAACAAATTGTTGTGTAAAAAAATTTTGTTCGTTCTTAAAAAAAGTTTCTTCTCTCACATTAGTATATTTTCTTTTAAAGTTCTCTTTATAATTTTTGTTTATTCACTTTTATACAATTTTATTTTTTATTCTTGAAATTAATTATTTTTATTTCAATTAATTTAATATTTATCCGAAGTTTTTCACCGACTGCGCCAGTTAAATGTGTTATTTATTATTCTTCCCTATAGTAAGAATAATACACAATACTTTTATTGTTTTATGTTGTCAGCTCTTCAGAGTGACAACTTAATTTATTTAAACCGATCTTAAGACTAATTTTACAAAATATTTAAAATCTAATATAAACTAAGTAACGTCAGTATTTTTATGCTTACGTTACTGTTTAGCAAAATGTGGGAAAATATAAAAGGTGTAACTTGAGGTAAGCAACGTAAGTATTTTATGCTTACGTTGCTGTCTAGCAAAATGTGGGAATAAAACTTTAGGGTTTCGCTACACTTTGCCAGCCATTATAATTATTTTGGGTATCAGGATGTGACTCGCGTGCTTATGCATAGGCGGCTGGTTGAAGATTCTGCGCCATTCGTATTTATGGATGGTATATGTATTGGGGAATCAGAAGCTCTTGATGTTCTTGGTATGAAAATACAGTGCGACGTTCGATGGACTGATCACATCTTTCATATTTCAAAAGAAGCATTTAAGTGCCTCGGCTTTTTAAGACGGTGTAAGACATACTTCACCCCAACTGCTCTTCTCACTATATATACCACTTACATCCGACCTAAAATGGAATACAACTCTCATGTATGGGCCGGTGCTTCAAAGTCTATTTTTAAGTTGCTCGACCGCGTACAAGAGAGAGCGAAGAAGCTCATCGGTGACTGTAGGGTAGCCAACTCTATTGACTCACTGGAGCATCGACGCAACGTGGGTTGTGTTCACTGTTCTACCGATACTACAACGGAACGTGTTCTAGTGAAATAAGGCAGTTTCTGCAAGATACCCGCTCTTCACATATTGCGCATCATTCTGTGGTTGAGTTGCCAGTGAACCGCACCACGCATTACAGAGAGAATTTGTTCTTTGGGCGAACGGTTCGTATGTGAAACAAACTTCCAGCAGAGGTCTTTCCTGCCAGTTTTAACTTGGGGAGCTTCAAATCGAACGTCCACAAACACTACTCATTCTATCCTCCTTCCCATAACCAACTTTCCTAGTTCTGGGCAAAAAACGTTGTCTCTTGTCCATTTTTCAGTTCAAAACTTTGAATTATTTAATTTGTCATAAAAATTTTGTTAAAGTTAACATATTTTTAGAAGAAAATATGGCAGCTTCATTTGCTTAAAGTTAACTTTGAAAGTTATTATGAGGATAAACCTCCTGTTAGCTTATCAGTTACCATTAAGGTTAATTTTAACTTGTAATAATCAAATAACATTTATCTGACGGATAGCATCCTATTGTTAACTATTTGCAAATTGTAATAATGGCCCTTAAAATGTTAAATATCTTCAGAAAGTCAAATAATCAATTAAACAAGGAAAATTACCTGAAAGCGAAAAAACAATATCAAACTATTTCCCAAAATAGAAATAAGAATGTAACAATAAAATTGTGGAAAAAATTAATTACATAAGTGACTCAAAAGAATAGTGGAAAGTAGCAAAAGAAATAATAGATCAAACTTTTCAACCTGGAGCCAATACATCACCAGAATGTTTCAAATAATACTTTAACGTGCTATTAAATCCGCCTCAATAATCCACTGACATATGTACAGTTCGCCCCTGATGAGGAGCTTGATAGGCCCATAACTACAACTGAAATAAAACATATACTCGTAAATGTGAATCTAAATAAAGCAACTGGTGCAGACAGAGTACCTTATGAATTTTTTAGGTATGCTTCGTTAGAACTGATTTCCGAATTGGCAAGAATCTTCAATATAATGTACGAAAGAGGAAAAGTTGATGAAACGTTTGTAGAAAGTATTATATTTCCAATATACAAAATAGGAGACGCAAATTTGCAAAACAACTACAGAGGAATTTCCTTCATGAACTGTGCTGCGAAAATATAGATAGGAGTTTTACTTGAAAGGCTGACAAACTGGATAAAAAGCCGTAGCGTTTTGAATGAGTTCCCAGCTGGATTCAGGGGGAATTATTCAACGATAGACAATATTTACAATTTAGCATCTATTGTACATTCAAAGTTCGAAGAAAATAAAAAAATATATGCCTTTATCGTTGATTTCAAGGCAGCTTTTGATAAGGTACCAAGAAATCTCTTGATATATAAATTGCACACAATTGGAATTTCAACTAAATTCGTTAATCTTGTACAAAATATTTATATATTTAAATGATATACACGAATGCTTAGAAGATGGATTATGTATTCATGAAACGTCTATACGCTAACTGTTATATACAGATGCAGATGATATTGTGCTTTTAGTAGACGATGCAAATGTTATGCAAAAGATGATAAGCAATTTGGAAAGGTATTTAGTCTATGGGGTATGGAAGTAAATTTGAACAAATCGGAAATGATGGTTTTAAAAAAAGAGGATCACTATCCAGAAATTAAAAATGGACTTATAACGCACAAGCGGTGAGAACAGTAAATGAATACTGCTACTTAAGTGTCATACTTACGCCTAAAAAGTCCTTTGTAAAACATATAAAAAAACGAAATAGCCCTGCTAAATGTAGCATCAACGCAACCTGGAAAATTTTTGAGTAATAATACTGTATCGCTATAGTCTAAATGGAAACTTTTTCAAGCCGTATGCAGAGCAATTCAAGTTTATGGAGTACTTGTTGGTCTGAGGAAGTTGATAAACTGCAAAGATTTTTTATAAAGAGGATTTTGAAATTACCTGACTTTACTACAAACTATGCCCTAACATTGGAAACAAATGCCGAAGATAGTCACTTCTATAGTCTAAATTTACACGTGGACTATATATACAAAACATTGTTCAGATTCCATACCGATAGATTGCCGCACAAATTATCTAAGCAAATATTAGCAAAAAATATATTCTGGGCCAAACAACTAAACTTTATGGCGAATGGATTTCATATAACGTTCGGAAATACATATAACTGATATAGAATGGAGGAATAGAGGCGCCAACATGTTGCGAAGTATGAAGTTAAAAAGCGTTCATGAAGCATAAAAAGTGCTGTACGAAGTGAATCAGGTTTCTACAAACTTCTGAGTCATAACAAGGGTATAAGTTACATACAAGATGCAACAAATCAAAGCAAAATAACGATTATATTCAAAGCACGCTGTGATATGCTGGGGCTTAAAGCCAATGTCTTTGGAACAAAAATTTATAAAACTTGCAGACTCTGTAATATAGGCGAAGATGAGACATTTTATGGCAAGATGTCCTGTTCAGAGTTCAGGATAAGATATTTTGCTAAGACCCAATTTAATCAAAATTATTTAGTACTAATTATTAATGGAGAAATAACAGACGGCTGGAATAGGCTTTATAACAATGTTTCGGAAACTTTGATATGTAGAAATTTTTCAAATTTGGAATATAATTAATTTGTCTTATAAATCTAAGCTGTATTTAAATATATTTTTAAATTTAGTAAATGACAGACGGCATATGTGTCATTGTCATAAACAAAATTCTTTATTTTAAAATTGTAAAATCTATATTGCTATTTTTTTGTTGAAATAAAGACAATTATTATTATTATATACCTCCGTTGCTCTGTCAAGAAGACAGAAGCATATAAGCTCTATGGGTAACCAGCAAAATTTATGTCTGGGAAACTGCGCAATACTTTTCTTTGAGGTCCGGGCTACACAAATAAGCTTCCTCACCGTCACTCCGAGGGTAAGTGAACTTAGTAGACACCTTAATACATATTCCATTTAAATCGCTCGCAGTCGTAAAACGTTAGTATCGAATAAAATAACTACGATTTTAGAGATATATGGACGACTATCTATGACTACACTTACGGCGTTACGTTTAGAAGAATTTCAGTGGACCGAAAGCCCTCCTCAACTTAAAAGAACTGAAGAAATATGTTAAGGGGTTTTTATTGCTACCTCGGCTGGCAAAGAGGACATTCCCGGTCGTTTTTCTAGTCTACCATACAACACAACAATTTCACTTTTCCAGCGAGTTTCATACTTAAAATTTATTTGAGTTAGCCTTTGCTAACGCTTACACTATACCAGGGCAAAGATGATATTATAAGATCCAATTGCCATCTTACACAATCTCTATTTGTCGTAGGATTGTCACACTATTATCTTGGAGTACACCATGAGATTTGCTGTCCTTTATGTACAATTCTTAACAACTCGAAAATGTTCCATTGTTAATACGAAGTTGATTTTGCCGGCCGCTTTGAAATAAAAAGTTTTCCTTGTCGGTGTTGCCGCATGACTACGGCATTGCCTGTTTCTCTACCAAGGTGATACACATTGAAACTGATAGTGATCCCACTACAACTGCTGTCCGTGGCTGTCCCAGCTGCATTTTCTCTGACAACGGGCAAAACTGGTGGCGGTGTTGCCGCAGTTAGAATGGCGCTTCATTCCAGCCTGAGCATCTCATGTGGCCATTAGTTTATAGACTTATATATCTTTCTCCAACTGAACCTTAAAAATTGTCACCTCCGCTAATCATCACTAACTGATGACGCAAAATAAGCGCTGTAGAAATATGTTGTCATTGGAATTTGTAATGAAATCCTAAAAGCGCAATTCTAGAAAATACCACAGGCAGACCTAAAAGTAATTGATTTAGAAGCTCTAAAAAGTGAGCCAATTTGCCAGGAATACCGGTTAGAGCACATAAGAAAAAGTTTTTATGCCCCTGACAACAAAGTACCGGTAGTTGACTTGAAAACTCAAAATGGCATCCTCACTCGCTTAAATCCAAAATTTCGCGTATATCGTGTCTCACGTTAAACCTATTTTACTCATCACAGCAGACCACGGCAAATTTAACATCAGTTTACCGTGCCCGGTGTGTAATGGACTTCATGCAATAAGGCTCTGCACACGTTTCATGTTCATACGTATTGAAAAAACAAATTCGCATCGTGGCCGGAAAAGGGATTTGCCATAACTTCTTACCGAATTCCTATGCCAGCTCCACCACAAGTGTATCAGTAACGCAACCATTATTTTACAAATCAGTTTTCATCTTCCCTAAGCAAAATTGAATTTGAAGTTTAATTTGTGTAGTTAAGTAAACAATCAATTGAAATCGAATTACAAAATAATACATATGCTTTTGTTTAAACATTTTTATTAATTAGATTTAAATCCGTAATAATACCATGGGGATCACCGGTTGAATTTCTGTATTAATTTGTTAAAGCACAGATTCGACAATAGGCGCTGGAAAAAATTTGGTGACCGCGGATTTTTCAATAGGGGCAATATTCGTTTTTAACTTTGGTGATAAACATATTGTAAAGTAGAGAGCAAAGCAACGGAAGCAATGGTTATCAAATACACAACCAAAAGTGAAACGAGCTGTGAATTAGAATCTGATAGCGCATACGAAAGTCAGTTGCCGTAGTCCAAGATAGGCGGCGGGGTTATAGAACCATTAGATATTAACAGCAGAAGCTCTCTTGAAAACAAAGGAAGAAAATTCCCCATAACAGTCCTAAATTTGTCAGTGCAAGAAAAAGCCATCAAAGGAAATTCCGATATAGGCTAATGTACTCCTGCAGATGCATTAATAAAATACGAGAAAAAAACAGAACCTACCAATATGCCCGTAAAAGAATGGAAATGAGTAGTTAGATTAGCAGTATGGCTTCGCCATATAACTGTGCCTCTGAAACATAAAAAAATTGTGATCACTAAAAACATGCTGGTTTACAGATTGGTCTTATGATATATTTAAAGCTGAGGAATTCATTGATTCTAAATAAACTTGGATCACTATACGAAACATAGTAATTGGTGAAACATATAATAGCAATGACGGCCAAGTAGACATATACATATATTCCTGCTATTAAGACAAATTAAAGTTTTCTGAACTCCACGCCAGTCATTTTAAACTTAGCTGTGCTTTATTAAGTCACATTCTATAGGGGTGTACAATATGCACCATAAATTTATAAACAAACCTTTGTTACTCATCTCTTTAACGAAATATTAACAACTTGTACATAACCTTTACATATAAAAAAGATTTTCTCTAAAACCCATATCCAACAAGAAATACTGGTGGAAAATGTAAAAACAATAGAGGAGATCTTATAGTTGCTGATGAGCACACACTTCCCGACAAGTTTGTTTGGACCGGCCGTTAACTACATCGAAAAGGCTTTCAATGACAAATTGTATACGCTTGGTGTTTTCATCGACATTGAAAGTGTTTTTAATAATGTAGGTACCGAAACGTTTATACAATTTTTGGTACCGTTTCAAGTTGATAGTCTATCATCGATTGGGTTAGACTCATGCTGGGAAGCAAATGGATAAACTGCAGTGTGCAGAACTTAATAGTTAGAAGCAGGCTTCCACGTGGGAGGCCTCAAAGATGTACTTTATCTTCACTAATGTACGCCTATCCCTTTATCCGCCAGCATCAAATACTTACGTGTTTTTCTAGATAGGAAACTGTCATGAAGACGCCACATAGCTGGTCTCCGTGCATGGCCCTCATAAAGACTTAATCCATACGCGATAGATTGGCTCTATAGTAGTGTAATTAAACTGACACACGCATTAGTAGTGTGGTGAATGTCAATAGAGGAAAAGTGCAAAGCTAAAGCTTTGGAGAGGGCGCAAGGCATATGATGCATTGGTATCAGCAATGATGCTATGAGAACTAACACTAACGCATTGGAAACTAAAGATGAAATTCAGAGCTAAATTGACGAGGTAAGTGAAGCTTTTAGCAAAATGTGGTTCAAAATTTTGTGATCCGTTCTATCATCTTTAAAATACCAAGTTCATAAAATCATTATTATTTCTTATCACCATTTCTTATGAATCAAATACATAGTTTCTTACTAAATCAATATTATGTTTCCACTTGAAACCCTTAAAGCAATTAGTTCTACGCCTTTGTCTTCACTTAAAAATATTCGTTAAACTTTATTTAATGCACTATATTTTTAGTGCGCTAACAATTTCACTATCAGTATTCACTTAGTGGAAGTGCAATTTTTTTTTCACTACCACTAAATGGTTAGTGGTAGTGAAACATCAAACTGCACTACCACTAACCATTTAGTGCTATTTAAAAAAAATGCACTACCACTAAATTTTAGTGGTGGTGAAATTTTAATAGCACTATCACTAAATTTAGTGGTATTTAAAAAAAATTTCACTAACACTAAATTTGTGTGGCCATGCCGCTTTACACTTAAATAGGAAGATATAGAAATAAACTCAAAAACGGTAATTTTTTTTCTTATTTAAAAGCACGCTTTATAAAAACAAAATTTTTAAAAATAAACATCTATTACATATTACCATATATATTATATATATATATATATATATATATAGTGCTTTTTTCAGTTGCATTAAAATTTAGTGGTAGTGCAATTTTTTTTTAAATACCACTAAAATTTAGTGGTAGTGCAATTTTGTTTAAATACCACTAAATGGTTAGTGGTAGTGCAATTTGATGTTTCACTACCACTAAACATTTAGTGGTAGTGAAAAAAAAATTGCACTGCCACTAATTATTTACCCCGTTATTCATAAAAATTATGAGAGGCTTATAAGAGTGTAATAAAGCAAATTTCCTATGAAATTTTGTTTTATTATGCTGTTATTAGACTCTCATAATTTTTATGAATAAGGGTGTTAATATTTAGTGCACTAAAAATCTAGTGCAATATGCCCATCCCTGTTTAAAATTTAATCACCTTTTACAGTGTTTATTTGGTTAGGCGTTAGACACGGTGCGTGCGTTTGAAGTTTCGGCAGAGAACTATGAAAGGGCCCTCAAGACATTGGAAAATCGCTACAACAACATGGAATACATTCAAATCTTTGGGCAGCGAAGAAGAAATTTGCAACGCATTGATCATTCATATCATAGCACAAAATACAGATATTCACCCATATTCTATTTGGCAGCGTCAATGCAACACAATACTGTTTTTTAGTCTTTGATGCAAATCGACATTCCCAATGTCATTATTGAAAGTTATCGATTACTGTCAACACGTTTTTTTTATTCTCTATGAAAATGTGACGGCGATGCTGTTCAATATTGACTCTGATTTTGTCGTCAATGTTTTTGGTGTTGTGTTGTGTTGACAAAATTTTTTTGCGTTATTTTCAAAAGAAAAAAAAATGGATAAAGATAAAATTAAAAGTACAAATCCCAAACAATTTGAAAAATTGGAGGCGAAGATGGAACAAAATCCTGAACTAGTAAGGGGATTCCGCAGGGGCACTGTACAAAATAATTTTAAGGAAATGTGGGAGATTATTTCCACAATGGTAAATGCCCTTGGACCACCGAAAAGATATGGCGATGGATGGCAAAAGGTACAGCAAACAGTTTTTAAGCAAAATATGCTCTGTAACAAAATTTCGTTTCAGGTTTGGCGGGATCTAAAGTGCAAAGTTAAAAAAAATTGGTTGCCAACAAAGCTGAGTGTACAGCCACTGGAGGGGGAATATATAAGCAGCTAACGCTCAGCCCTCTAGAGGAAACTGTGGCCAATTTACTCCAGTTTCAAAAACAAATTAACCCTGAGGGTGCAGCCAAAGGACTAGAACGGCAAGAAGAAAATATTGAACGTGTAGTTCAAGATTGGGAAGAAGAAATAGTAGACCTTCTGGATTTGGTTAATGTTGAAGAAAAATGGCTCAATTATGCCTCTGGACCAAAATCCGCACCAAACAGTGACTGGTTTTGGGTGCGTCGGCTTTTCAATGTATGCGTGCGGGTTTTCTGTGCCCCAAATGCGACAAAGCTTGTTTACAAGATCAAAAATCAAAATCAACCAAGATCAAAATGAGCTTCATCTGAAAAGATGATTTTTTTTTTGGCAAAATCGGAATCTTCTGTAAGTCGATCACAGGTCCACTTAACGAAGCGAAAACGCATTGGATAGTCAACCATAATTGTTCAGCGGAAGGATAAAACTAATTATTTGTCAAATCAGACATGAGCTAAGTGTTACCATTCACGAAATAAGCACTAGTTGAAAAAAAAACGTTAGATTGTGGACCCTATATATTAGTTGTGTTTGTTTTCTTATGTTTGTTGTTTTTTTATATAAAGGGTGTTTTTTTATGAAGTTTTTTTTATACGAATCACTCTGTTGTCTGACAGCTGTTTTGACAGTTTAAAGTGACGTCTCTACTCAGTATTGTTTGGCAAATCATCATGAACAGGTTAACTCCAGAACAACGCTTCCAAATCGTGGAAATTTATTTTCGAAAATACTGTTCACTTAAAAATGTTTATCCGCTTTTTTACCGCAAAATTCTCTTCAGTGATGAGGCGCATTTTTGGTTGACTGGATATGTCAACAAGCAAAATTGCCGTATTTTGAGCAAAGATAATCCACACGCCGTTCAAGAAATACCAATGCATCCCGATAAATGTACTGTTTGGTGCGGTCTATGGGCTGGTGGTCCTTATTTCTTTAAAAATGAGGAAGGACGACGCGTTACCGTGAATGGAAATCGATACTGAATCATGATCAATAAATTTTTGGTGCCAAAACTTCAAGATATGAATGTAAACGAAATGAGGTTTCAACAGGATGGTGCCACTTATCATACTGCGGGCGAAACAATGGACTTATTGAAAGAACATTTCAACGACAACATTATTTCGAGAAATGAACCGGTGAATTGGCCTCGGCGTTCGTGTGATTTGACGCCACTCGATTATTTTTTGTGGGCATACCTAAAATCATTGGTTTACGTGGATAAACCAGCAACGATTGAGGCTTTGGAAACCAGTATTCAACGTGTCATTGTTGAAATACGCCCTTAAATGCTTGAAAAGGTGGTCGAAAATTGGACCTCCAGAATGACCTTTGTGCAAAATAGTCGTGGTGGTCATATGCCCGAAATTATATTTAAATGTTAAATGACAAGAAATTATCTACCAAATAAAAATTTTTTTGACCATTTCATAATTTAGCATGTGTTTTATTTAAATTTCAAATCAGCAAGCTCTTATAAAAACATACTTTACATATGTTGATTTATTTTTATTGACCTTATCAGTTTATTGTAAGAAGAAGGTTATAAATATATTAGAAAATAACAATTTTCCAAATCACATAATTAATAAATTAATATCACAATATAGAAATAGAAGAACAGAAAGTACTAATAATAATAATACAGAACAAAAATTATTTAAATCTTTAACATACATACCAGGAAGAAGAAGGTTATAAATATATTAGAAAATAACAATTTTCCAAATCACATAATTAATAAATTAATATCACAATATAGAAATAGAAGAACAGAAAGTACTAATAATAATAATACAGAACAAAAATTATTTAAATCTTTAACATACATACCAGGAATTTCAGAAAGGTTAACAAAATCTAGAATTTATGATACAGATAAATATAGAATAGCTCATAGAACGTGTAATACATTAAACAGACTATTTAGTAAAACTAAAGATAAAATTGAAAAATGGGATAGATCAAATTTAGTATATAAAATACCATGCAAGGGTAATGATATAGAGAATTGTGATAAAGTATATGTAGGTACGACCAAAAATAAATTAAAGACTAGGATAGCAGGTCATAAATCAGATCAAAAATATAGGAATATAAATTCACAAAAAACAGCTTTATCTTCCCATTGTTCTAGATCATATCATTTTCCAGATTTTGAAAATGTTAGAAATAACAAACACACCATCATCACACAGAATAAATTTTAAAACAGATACAGAAAAATTAGCACAGAGTTATAGACATTTAGTTAGTAAAAATTGCAGATTTACATAATTTAATTGTGTATATTAACTATATATTATTTGCTAGGGATATTTATTGTATTATATTATTGGTGTTGTTATTATTATTATAATTTTAGGTATATATATGTGTGTATATATGTATATGTATGTGTATGTGTATCTATATGTGTATATATATGTATGTATGGATGTATGTGTATGTACATGTATGTGTATATATATGTATATATATATATATATATATATATATATATATATATATATATATATATGTGTATGTGTATGTATGGGTGTATGTATGTGTACGTGTGTACGTGTATATATATATGTGTGGGTTCGTATGTGTATATGTATGTGTGTACGTATGCATATGAGTATGTACATTTGTATATATACATATTTATGTTCCTTTATGTACGTTTATGTTTTATATATATAAAAAAAAAAAAAAAAAAAAAAAATTAATTATATGCGCCTAATTTATACTATGTATAAGTTTTTTCATGTTATACATACATATATAAAAAATAATTTTCTTATAAGATTTTTATTATAATTTCTTAATGTTGAAAGGCAAAATAATTGTATTTTACTATAAATTGTTAATGTTGAAAAATTGTATTTTGCTATAAATTGTTAATGTTGAAAAAATTATTTATGTTATTGTATTTGAAAAACAAATATTTTGAATAATTTTTCATGTCATGTTTCAAAACCATTTTTCTATGTATAAAATTTTAATAATTTTTATTTCCTGAAGATGTTAACAAGCTGTTAACGAAATATCGAATAAAAATTATAAGAAATAATATATTATAAAAAACGACCACAAGCTTGATAAATATTACAACATACTTTACATACATAAATAAATTTGTGAATTTAATTTACAAATTTAATTTAGGCTGCGAAAGTCCTAAATTGAAATCGTTTCCCACAATCAGCTGGTACGATCCTTGGGATAAAAATCTCAATGTTGCTGCCAATTTAATGGTGTTGGGAACAAATGTCGATCTTACCCCGCTTTTTATATGAGGAGAAATAGTCTCCAGAACATGTTTAAAGGCTTCTTTATTCAGCCGGAAATAACTTTCAAACCTTTAAAGAAATCACAAAATGTGCAACTTGCAACTATAAACCTTTGAATTTCCCACTTACTTATCGTCTGGCAATTCAAATACATTGAATTTCTGCCTCAGTAGTCTTCTTTGCACGGTTAACGTTTTCTTTTTTTCATTATCAGAATCAGAACGTAGCACAGGAAGAAAAAACATTTTATAACTTTATATTTTACACCAAATTTTCCACAAAAATTGTAAACAAAATAAACCAGCTGTTCCAAGAATTAGATATGTGTATCTGAATTATCGATAAACAGGCAGCGTCACATTTCAACCCTTATTGAATATCAAATTAGTGTTGACGCGGTGTTTATGTTGAGTAAAAGTGGTGTTGACATAATATTGACGACGATGTTGACGACGTCAAACAGAATATGGGCGATTAATTCTCAAATCAAATGAACAGAAAGTTTAGATTTTTCGACATTCCCAACATAGGTTGAGCACTGCAAGTATTTGGAAAGAAGATGTCAGTTCTTGGAACCACTTGAGTACAATCTACCGCACAGTACAAGCAATAATTAAAATCGTCCGAATCGTCAAACCGTAGCGTCCAAACAATCGCTCAGCGTTCTATACTCAACGAAAATCTTGCAATTATTGTAAGTCGCATGAACATTGGATTAGTGACTCTACCAGCCTGCACCACCGTCGTAACAATCGATTAAATGATATCAAAAGATTGGGCCTTTGTATTAATTGCATCAACGAAGACCACACAGTCACCAAAAAAAATCAAAACATAAATGCAGTTTGCAAAAAATCCCATCATAAGCTCCTTCATCGTCCCATACGAAAAAATGTATCACAAAATATTGTTCAATCGCTTCCGGTACAAGCACCTAGTCCGCCCGCATGTGTAAGCCTACATTTTGACAACTCATAATACACTTGGGTCTCGTTTTATGCGGATTCGAATTTATGCGATTTTTAAAGCAATTTTTTTTAGAATGTTAACCTGTTTTGAAATTTAAAATTTTTTTAGGCTTTTTTACCGTGTTTAAATTAATCCAAGTTTGAATCACTTATATAGTCGTTACAATTTGTTTTATTTTGGGGTTTTTTTTATGCGTAGACGATATGTATGTATGAGTGTTGTGTGTGTTATTATTGAAAGAACAAACTGGGGATTTCCCTTCTTATTAGCTGGCGTTTTTTATCAGTGTTTTTTTTTCTGTGCATAGCTGATAAATCACACCAGAATAAGCATAGTAGGCTATGAAACTCATATAAACAAAACCCAACAAATAAATAATATTCGATCTGAATCTATTCTATGATTTTTGAAAATCCTTTTCATTTGTGAGTTCTCAAATGGGTTTTAAAAGACTTTACATAAAATAAGAGGTTTGAAACTCTTTACAACTGCGGTTGAAGTCTACCGACGATTTGGTAAAGCACCAATGAAATGCATATGTGACAGCGCATAGAGAAAGGGGCCTAAGGGTAAAAAAATCAATTTTCACTTTTTTTTTGATGTGGAAAACATCTGAGCATCGAATGAGACCGATCCCATGCCGCAAAAGTGTTCCGTCCCAGAGATGTGCGCGTTTTATAAAGTGATGGTACACCAAAGATACACGTATTTAAATCTTTAAAATGGCTCTCCTGAACAAAACCGGTTTTTACCTTTAGGTCCCTTTCTATTTTGCGCGTCACATATAGACATTGCTTAACCACCCAACAAATAAATTTCATTTTGTAAAATAAATATATTTTTGTTGTTTTTTTTTATGCGATTTTGTTTTGATTTTTATACTAAAAATTTAATTTATACGATTTTTCAGAATTTTGGAACGAATCATTAGTTTTTATATGAAGCTAGAATATTGTTTTATGCGAATTTGATTTATGGGACTTTTTTTGGAACGCACCTATCGCATAAAACGAGACCTGAGTGTATATAGTAATTTTAGCAACAGCGGTAATTCTTGTTAAAGATATTAATGGACAATCGTACACTCTTAGATTCGTGCTGACAGGTAAATTTTATTTCTGAACAATTCCCTCAATTGTTATATTTACCAAAACACTATACATCAACTAATACTTGTGGAGTTGGCAATGCTGTATCAAAAATTAGTTACGAAAAAAATACGACAATTCCTTCAAGATACAATGAATCGCAATATTCAATAAATTTTTATGTGGCTAATCACATTTCCGGTTACCAACCCGATATGAACTTCAACATTAAAAATTGGGACGTTGGCAGATGAGCATTTCAATGAAGCAGAACCAATCGATATGCTTCTCGGTGCTGAAACTTTTTTAGGAAGCATTAGGAAGGATAAAATTAAACGTGGTTCAAATTTACCATATTTACAAAGGACCTACTTTGTATATATCGTGTCAGGTAGCTATAAAACATTTTTTAAACGTAGCAACTTTTATTCATAAATCAACTTGTCAAATGACAACTCTGACGAGCAGGAAACTTGAGCTTTTGTGGTCAATGGAATAAATTCCATCAACACCAACAAAATCTACTTTAAACCATAACGCGCGTGAGTCTGATTTTAAGAATTAAGAACAGTGGTAAAATCCAAGAAATCCTTGCTTTTAAAGATCCTTCTGTATTGGGTACATCATATAATTTAGCTTTAGAACGTTTTTTGCTGCTTGAAAAGCGCTTGTCCCGGGATATTAGCATAAAACAACAAAACTTCATGAGAGAGTATAAGGAACTAGGTCATATGACGGCCGTGGAACCAGCCAGTAGTACTAAATTGCGCATAGTTTTCGATGCTTCAGCGAAAACATCTTGATGAAGTCACTTAACGATATTTTACGTAGACATTTGCAAGATCGATGGTTTTATCGCATGGTTTTATTGCACCAAGATCACGGACAGTTTCAGGAAATACTTTGGAGAGAAAACGAAGATCAACCGATTGCTACATACCAACTAAACACCGTTACGTACAGTATGTCGGCATCACCGTTTTTAACAATACGTAGCTTACATTATGTTGCGACGATTCGCTGAGTGGACCAGATGACTTCTCGAGTTTAAGTCGTATCAAAGATGAAACAACAAATTTATTGCGAGAAACCGGATTCCAATTTACGAAATTTAACTCAAACAACTGTCTCTTCAATCCAGCAGAAACGGAAGATATAGTAATTAACAACATTGAACCGGCTGTCACTTGTGCACTTGGATCAACTTGGGATTCTATTGCAGATGAGTTTTTCTTCTCGCTTCTGCCCAAAACTAGTATTGGCCCAATTGGCTTCATCTGCCCCACCATAATTCGGTCAAGAATCCTCACTCAAGATGTGAGGATATCGAGAATATACTGCGAATCAGAAACCGCATAGAAAGCAAGGGACTCGTTCTTATTGTCAACTGAATTTGTCAAAAAAATTACTTCCTAACCTCACGTTTTCTTACCCTTTATAAATTAAACAACATTAATGTTAAGAAATGGAAATAATGAATTGGGATGATGCTGCTAATAATGGTAGCATATACGAATAATGTATAACTTAGTTAGAACACAAAAACACAACATACGGAACTGTCATACACACAACAACATATATGTGTAGATATTCACAAGCTAAGTGTAGCAACCAAACAAACCACACATACTTATACACCCATGCATGTATGTATAGCAAGAAGTTATAAACAACCCAATAAGCACAAATTTTTTGTGAATTCCAATGTTGGAATTCCAGTGTGAATGCAAGCTTGAATTACATTTGAAATCCATCCTCTTTCCAGTCTGTTTGAAGTCTTGTTAAAAAACAAAATCAAATCGAGTCAGCTATTTACTCTAAATGTCAATAATAAAATATTAAAGTTGAACAATTTTACATCGCGAAAGTCGCAAAGTTTTTAAAGTGAAAATAAAGAAATAAAAGTGAAAATAAGCAAAAAGAAAATAAAGAATAGAAAATTAAACGATATAAAGAAATTTAGAATAAATAAATGTAAAGGTATGTATTCAAAGCCAAAAGCATGCTGGAATTCAACGGTAAAAACAGGTTCGGTTCGACTTGAATTCCACTGCAATTCCTTGCTTGACCTCAAGTGTAAAAACAGGTTCGGTTCAACTTGAATCACACTGTTATTCAAGGCTGGAATTACACTGTAAAGGTACTGTTTTGTTCGACTGTAATTCAATGGTTAATTTTGCTGGATTCGCTATTGAATTCAACTGTGTTTCAACTGTAATTCAACACTGGAAATTGTGACTGCATTTCAAATGTAATTCCACTTGAATTCCAGCCAAAATGCTTATTGGGAACATACACATCCAACAAAAACAATGACAATATGTTTCATGAAATTACTAGAAAAGGTTATTTTCCCTACATAAACGCAATGTCGGACATCAGAGGTAATCAGTGTATTTTTAAACCTAGACGTGTTAATTTTTTTATTTAAATATATAGTCAATGGATATAATCGTTACAGACTATTAGTATAATATTAGAACAAAATAAAATTAAAGTACAAAATTTATATGAAATAAGATAACCAATAATTTTATGTTTCACAGCATAGGAACTTAAAGAATAATTAACGAATTCAGACAAATAATTATATTCACGACATAACGTCAAAAATGGATGAGCAAAAGCATAATTAGATCTACAAAAATTAATAACAAGAGGATTATAATGACGAGTAGTACGAGTAGGAATGTTAAATTGGTCAGAATTCATCAGATATTCGGAACAAATGTTACCATTAATAAGGTTCATCATAAATGTAACATTTAACATCGTACGACGGCTTTGAAGAGTTGGTAATTTTATTAATGCTAGTCTATTAGTATAGGATGGAAGACCTCCATTGAAGGCCACGTAAACAAAACAATAAAAATTGTTTTTAAGAATCCCATATGATTGAACCATATTCCAAAATAGGCCTCACTCAAGGATACGTATAGCTGCTTCGTAATGTAAGGGTCAGAAAACTCTTTTGCCCAACGTTTTTTTTTACAGTTAGTGTAATATGAGAAGCAAAATTTAATTTTGGATCAAGCAAAAATCCAAGATCAAGAAAGGGACTCCTCCAAATGATGACCACCCAATGAGTAGTTAACAGAAATAGCTTTGGTTCTAGAAAAACGCATACATTTACATTTCTTTAGATTCAACTCCATTAAATTATAATTGCACCATAAAAAAAAAATTTTAAGATCCGTTTGGAGATATATATGGCCAGCAAGGTTATTGAAGGATTGAACATTTTTTATATCATCAGCATACATCAGTATAATCGAGGACTTAGTAGCGCCAGGAAGATAATTAATGAACAAAGAAAACAAAATTGGACCAAGATGACTGCCTTGCGGAACACCAGATGAGACATATATGTATGCATTTCGATGTGCTATTGTTGAAACGAATAGTTTGCTTTCTGCCTATTAAATAAATTCTTAACCAGCTTAAACTGTTACAAGTTACACCCAATATATCTAATTTATAAAGAAGAAGTTGGTGGTTAACTTTATCAAATGCTTTACTGAAGTCAGTGTAAATAGCATCAGTTTGCTTCTTTTGTGTAAATGCTTGATTAACTGCAGAAGTAAATTGAAAGACATTAGTTGTAATTAAGTAGCTTAGCAGCCCTTTCTAAAACCATGTTGACAAGGTGAAATTAACGATGCAGCATGATGGCGGTGGAAATCAGCAACTAGTTTCTCAAACAATTTCGGAACGGCACTTAATTTTGCAATACCTCTATAATTCGTTGTATCAGATTTGTTGCCTGATTTATATAAAGGTATTATATACGAATCTTTCCAAAATGTGGGAAAATAAACAAATTTAATTGATGCATTAAACAGTAAAGTTAATGGTTCCACGATTGTTTCAGCACATCGATTTAACACGCAACTAGGAACTCCATCAGGACCATGACTGAGGGACATTTTAAGATTTTTCAGGCAGAACAAAATATCACTGCAAGTAAGTACAGGGAAGGAGATTCCTTGACTAGAAGCAACAGCATAAGGGTAACAAATTTTGTGATCGTAAGCAGCAAGTTATATTCCGAACGACTAACAGAATATTTCCCATAGTCAACAAACGAGTCAGACTTTTTATATTTTTTATAATTTTTGCTTTTAATATGTTTCAGACGTGACAGCTGCTTGGAACTCCATGGGGGTTCAACATGTTTTTGAAAAGATTTCTTAGGAACACAAATTTAAAAAAATTAGTACATTTTATTGTAAAATATGGTAATAGCCCAATCAATATCGGATTTATTCTGCACGGGACTACTTAATACATCATTCTAGCAAGTATTTTTTATTAAATCATTTAGTAAACTATGATGTGTTCGTTTGAAACAAAAACGTAGGACATTATCAGAAGACTTCAGCTTAATTTCAGATGGAGTAGTACAACTGATTTCGATCGTAGGATGATATTGATCCTCAGGCACTGAAATTGGTTCGGAACGAATAATACTGCAATCATCAACATCATTAACAAATACTAAATCGGGTATTCTACCAAAATCATTGCAGACGTGATTTATTTGATAAAGGGATAATCCAAAAATATAATTTAAAAATAATTATCACAGTTTTTATTGTTCACCGGAATTAAATACGGCGTATCAGATGTCTGCTTCCATAAAATCGCTATTTGTATCAACAAGGAAAGTAAAAATCGAATCATTTGTATCAACAAGTAAAGGTATATACTCAATGGATTGAATATGTCTAGAATAAACAGATCAATCAGATCCAGGAGGAATATAGGAACAAGTCAAATAATTTTTTTTATTTTTCACTTTGACAACAACCGCAACAAATAAATTCAACATTAGAAACATCAGTTAGTATAACTTCAGATGGTTAAAAGCAAGACACAGCAATCAGAACTCCACCACCCCTACGGCCAGTGCGATTATATCTATGTATTTGTTATTTATTACAAAGAATTTCTGAATTATAAACATAATCATTAAGCCAGGTTTCAGTGCAAATAATTAAATCGTAGACAAAATCATAGCTATTAAGAAACAGGGCAGATAGTTTCGTATTCAATCCACGAACGTTCTGATAAATAATATTTAAACGATCCTTGCATCTAATTCGTTTTTTGAAGCCGAAGAGTTACTACGTAGTAAATGGACAATGTTTTTCGGCCTTGAATTCTCCTTGAATAAAAATTCGCGAACAAAAATATTTGCAGGCCACAAACGTGGATCAACAACACTGTCAAAGACATTACCAGGACCAGTAATTTTGAACGAAACTATACTCCTGGACAGTGAATAGGAAAATTTTGTTGGAGACAATTCGATAGCAGGGTCTAGTTTGGATTTTATATAATGATTGATATCTTCAACAGTAGTGTCAGAGGCTAGACGAGAAATAAAAATATGTCTTTTCCGAGGCAAAGCAATTAATTCCTTATGACCATTTTTGGCCTTAGAAGAAGTAGATGGACCATGATCTAGCCAAACGGGAACGTTATTGTGCTTCTCTGAACTCGATTTAATAGATCCTTCCACAGGAAATGGCAAAGTATCACAATGAGACTTTTGACCGGAAGTTGTGAGCCAAATGGACGGCGCAGGCGGCAGATTAGATTGTACATTTTGCACTATTATCGGTTCATTATTGCTCTTATTCTTATTCCTGACTGACTTACGTCGCTTATTCAAAAGATTGTAAATTTTCTAATTGTTTAAAATTATCAAATAAGCTTCCATAAGCTGCAATTTCTTTGGATAGAAATGTTATTTTGTATGCCTATAAAAGTATCCTTAGTGCTTTGGTAAAAGGGAAAAAATCGTGAAAGAGAATTAGTGGTCAAATCGTGCTAATAGTACGAGTAAAAAATAACAAAAAGGAATGGTTTAAAAAACGTATACATTAAAATGCATCTCAGTCGCAAAGCAGGTCTGAGTCAGTCAAAAAAGTTAGGCGTAGTTGGCAATTTTCTTTGAGTGCACTGGTCGTTTACTTTCTTTCGAGAGTTTTGCGTTTCACTCGCAATAGTTAATTTAAACACCTCAGATGACTGTGTTGTAAAGACATAAGTTGTATAAAGTCAATCATAGTAACGCATAAAATATGGGTTAAACAACGCGGCATATGGTCTCTGTCACCGTCGACATCTGGGCACCGAATTTACTTTGCAAAATATTTTACTCCGGTAAAATTGAAGACATAATCATTATTAAGCTATAGGTACGTTCACACCTGCAAAATATTTTTACCAAAAAAGTGTAACCACTAAACATTAAGGAACATTTTTTAATTTTAATTTTATTGAGTTAAACATTTTCCAATAACATAACGACAATCCACGTTTAGGTATGTATGTATTTACTTGAGAAACACGTACATTTTTAGTGGTTAAATTTTAGGGGACAAATATTTGACAATTGTGAACGTAAGAGTCTGTATCATTCTTTAAGTTCTAATCGGCAAATTATTTTTTAATTTTCGGAATTAATATTAAATTCAAATTATTTATTGTTGGTAGAATATTTCGAATATTTTTTGAATCATCAGACTTAAATTTTTCCACTTTTGACAGTGGTACTAATCATTAAGCAAAGTAATATTTGGAATAGCAGTTATTACCAAAAGTGAGTTAACTTAAAAATGAATATAAGAAGTTCTTATACTTCACTCAGTTAAAAACATTTTTTCGTAATGGCTGGTAGCACCGTCAAAAGTGACGAGCTTTAACAAAAGACCGTTATGCTGAATTCCCTTAATAATTTGAATTTAACATAAATTCTTAATATTTCGTTTCATTTCTTAGATTTCAGATTTGAGCTTAGAATATAACAAAGATTATTACCAGAATATTTTAAATGAATAATACTTTAAATGAATAATCGACTAATGAAATTCAAATACAAGTTTAAAATGTTTATAAAATATACAACTTTAAAATGTTAAAAAAATATATCTACTACTTTCTTTTTATTCACAGTTACAAACTTTAGGAACTTTTGATTTTCGTCCTTACACCTTTCGCTAATATAAAACTGCTATGTATATATTACAAATACTTTTAAGTCGGTATAAAAAATTTGTTTAACGGTGCTAAATAGTACTTTGCCACAAAAGATCGTAACTCTTGCAAACATATTTGTGAGCACCAATATTACCTCGATTTCTTACAAACCCGAAATTGCCGAAATAAAATAAATTTCTAGTTTTTAGGAAATGGCTGCTCTGTAAATGAACAACCATAAAATAATAGCAATACAATAATTTTGTAGTATATTGATCATTATATTTCGCAATAAAAGAGCTTAAATTAATGTTAAAACCAAGTAAGTTGTATTATGCTTACCATTTGAAATGATCATATTTTCCTGCAATCCTGGATCGTCTGGCATTAGTCGAACTCCTACGCCTATAGGTCCCTCATGAACGTTGAGAAAATGACCAACTCCATGTCCCGTACCATGTCCATAATCTAGGCCAATATCCCATAGATATTTGCGGGCTAAAGTATCTAAAACTTGTCCCTAAGGAAATAAAATTCATGAAATCAATTTTGAATTTTTAATTCTATCTTGAGTATGACTGTATTAATTATAAATTCTATGGAGATGGTTCACCCCAGGTCCAGTCCTGCAGTTGTTTTAATTGATTTGCATACTTCTTGTTTGTTTTACATACATTTATGTAAATTTGTAGCGAAATGTATATATCTTCTTTGATCTGCAATATTAAACTTGCATTCAAATATATTAGTTATAAATTATTGTACTATATTCTTCATAATGAACTTAATAATCGCGATAATGAAGTTATTTTGTAGCTTTCGTTATGTCTTTTGTAGGAATAATTTTTAGTTACTTGGAAAATATGACTCGCATGAATCCCGTTGAATAATAGAATATTTTTTGTTTGTAACGAAAATAAGAAATTGTTTTTTATTTCCTAAAATCTTCTATAAAAACGCTTACAGAATCATACATTGGATACCCGGACGTGATCGGAATTTAATTAATTTGGTAATAGTTTCGATCAATTCTATTGATATTAATTACAACATAATTATGTCAATGTAATGAGTCAATGTAATGAGTTAATGGACAGTTGTCGACATGCCAAAACAACATCATAGGTATCTCCAGTCAACTAAAGAATTTAAATATAGAAGTAAGTTCAGTGAAATTAAAGGAGTATGATGCCAACGACCTCCTACTTCGTCTTGAATTCGTCGAAAATCTCAACAATGCTTTTGATCAAGCGCAGACCACCTAGGAAGAAATGGGCAATACTACTGTGCACAGCGATACCCCAAGCAAATTTATGAGCATTTATTTTGATTTGAAGTATAAACTTACTCGTCAACTACACATCGTACGGAAAACACAAAAACAACCTCAACAACTCTCTTCAACATTTCGCCAGTTTTCCTTAGATGAAGCTCCATCGCAGTCTTTAGCCAACCGACCCTCCCGGTTATCAGAACTAAAAATACCATCGTTTTCAGTATCTTACCTTAAATGTTTTGATTTCTTCACAGTTATTGGCAAAGATAGCAGATTAAAAATCCACTTCCTGTTGTTATTCGTAAAGCTTCAAACTAACTCGTCTTTATCGATTTCATCGAGTGCTTCGCGCAACTCCCTGTCAGCACCTACAAAGTTCGTGCCATTGTCGCTGTAAAACTCTATTGGCTGTCCTCGGCGCGATATGAATTTCCGAATAGCCATTATACACGAGCTAGTGCTCGAATTCGGCATGAACTGCTCTTATTGTCACACAAGTAAACAGCGCTCCATATCTCTTTTCTTTATGAGGATTTATGGTGACCAACATGGGTCCGAAATAATCCATACCTGTGAATGTGAAGGGTGCATGGTATGCACCTAAGCGAACTTGTGGTAGTTTGGCCATTTGAGGACAAACTGGCGACGCATTTTTAATTTTACAGGTTTGACACTGTTTTATAACAGACTTACATACGACCCTTAATCTTGGAATGTAGGAGCGTTGTCGAATTTCATTTACAACAATTTCATAAGAACCATGATAATAAATGTTATGATAGTGCCATATTATGAGGGTTGTTAGGCGGCTATATTTTGGTAAAATAGCTGGATGGTTTACTTCATCAGGAACATTAGCGAAATCAATCCGTCCACCTACCCGTAGAACACCTTCATTGTCTAAATAAGGAGACAGTTTGTGCATAAAATTTTATTTTGATAATTTCTTATTTTGTAAACCACATTCAATCTTGTTGTAAAATGCTAGTTTTTGTGTGTCTTTTATCAAAATTATTTCGGCTTTACGCAATTCCACTTGAGATAACTCCGTACCACCCTTGTTTTTTAGTTGAAAGGTAAATCGAACGACAAATGCGACGGCTCTTAACGCCCTACCCCAAGAAAAAAATCATTCGATATTTATAAAAGCTTCATTATTATGTATAGTTAAGTTGCACTCCTTCAACTCAATATCTGTTGTAGTTAAATCTTCAATTTTATTTGGCCATTTATTCTCTGGCAATTTCAAAAATTCCGGGCCGTTTAACCAACGACTGGTAGATGATAAATTGGGAGCTCTTGAACATTTTGTCACTTCGTCAGCAACATTTGCTTTTAATGATATCTAAACCACTCAGTCATCTCTGTAGTATCTAAAATTTCACTGACTCTCACAACAACGAACTGATAATACTTCCGTTGAGCCGATCGTATCCAACTCAAAACTGTGCGCGAATCTGACCAAAAAAAGTTTCTATTAATATTAATGGTATGACTTTGAATTATAAAATTTGAAAAACGAGCGCCAATAACGGCCGCCATCAATTCTAGTCGAGGGATGGAAACTACTTTCAGTGGGCCTACCCTAGTTTTCGATCCTATTAGAGAAACAACAGTATTGTCACCATCTGTAACCCTAAAGTACGCAACAGTGGCGTAACCACTTTCACTTGCATCTACAAATATGTGCAATTGCACATCTCGACAATTTTAGCTTTTCAACGTTTGTAGGTAACATCGGGGTATATTTGCGTCATGTAAAGACGGCAAAAGAGTCATCCAAATTTTCCACTTTGCCAATTGTTCTACTAAAATTGGCTCGTCCCACTCGACACCACTCCTCCAAATCTCTTGCAAAATAATTTTCAAATGCATAAGAAAATTTCCAACAAGTCCAAGAGGGTCATAAATACTCATCAATATTTTCAAAACTTCACTTTTGGTTGGTTCTTTATTCCTAAGAAAAAGTGCAGTATTTAAAATATTTGGCGAAACCTTAAACGTAATTATGTCATCGACTGGAATCCAAAATCCGCCAAGAATTTTATTTTATCCTGGTTTTATTGGGTTTATTTTTGTTGAACACTGCAAATATTTGTAAACAGTACCATACGTTTTGCTTATTCATCTCGTTGGCATCTACCTTTCTAATAAATTTTTTCTCCAAGTATTGTTTAATAGTTTTTTTCAAAAATATCAAACAAATCTTTATTTTTTCTCAACGTTTTCTCGAGACAAAGTAACCTCTTCTTGGCCATATTGTAACTTCGTGCTATTTTAATGTCGTCGTATCGCCACAAAAATGCTACCTCGTAGTGACCATCACTTCTCTGAATAATGTGCTTCTCCAATATATCGATTGCCCTTGATCATTTTTATTTCCCAAGCACCTAAGAAGAATTACCTATACCAGTCATTTCTATGGAGTAAACCTGTTTAAGTAAACTACTAAGCCTTTTATTATCATCACGTTCACATTGACAACAATGAAAATTATATTGATTTGGATATTTTTGATCGCTATACGAGTTGCCGCACAAAAGCTAACCTATGGCAACAGGCTCATTTTTGTTTCCCTCTCTTATGCTTGTGGGTACACATAATTTTAAATTATTTAGCTCTATAAGTAAATCTGGGACCGCATTTTTAAAACTGTCTATAGGTAAACCCCTAAGTTGAGGGAATCTTTCACTCAACATATCATAGTTCAAACTCTGACTAGGCAGTGAAAGCTCTTTTACCGTACGAGCATGGATAGAAAACTTTTTTTATTGCTACCAGAAATTTGCTTTGAAACCACTTGTGAGTCTTCTTCATTTCGAGCCATGTTTCCTGTCCATTTCAGACATAAAGGTTGTGGGTCACCTGTTAAATTTAATTTATTAATTATTTGTTCATTTACCAAACTTAGTGACGAACCCTCGTCTATAAAAGCAAAGGTTTTTATGGTTTCGTTATGTTTTCCATACATAATAATGGGTACTGTAAATTCGTTGTGTTATTTTTATTCTCATCTATTTTGTTTTTTATCTTTTCATCATCTGTTGACCTATGTAATAAAGTATTAGTCCTATTTACAATCTTGTGCAATTGTCTTGCATCATTGCATTTTCAAAATAATTGTACTCTACACCAACAAAATACATTGAAAATGCTCTCAAATACTCTCAATTTGCAAATGCAATAATGAAAGACCATTTGCACAAGATTGTGAATAGGGCTATTGTGTTTGATATTGCAGCCTTATTTTGTACACACAGTTTTGCTATTACATATTCCATTATGACTTTTCGAACATTGTTTACACAAATTATGTTTTCTTATCAGATTCCACTTTTCGTTTATATCAGCAGCCAAACATTTTTCACACTTTCCAACACTGATGCAGTTGGCAGAACATATTGTAGTTCGTGCGCATTAATAAACGCATTTCTTGTTCTACAAGAATTCTGCTCTGCTAATGATGTTGTGCGGTTGTTATTCTCTATGTTTATGCTGCTTGCTGAGACGCCGACTTCGAAAATCCAATTGGAGAAATCTGTCAAATTTATATTTTGGTTGCTTTTATTAGTTTTATTTTTTTTTTCGCCCCAGTTAAGCTGAAAATAAGAAGGCATTTTCATAACCAATTCATGTAATGATGAAGAATTATTTAGCTTTTCCAGTAACCCGCAGGCCCTTATGGCTGTCGCAAGACCACTTACTTCAACTGCAAATGAGATAATTGTATTTATTTCTATTGAGAGCAGGCATTGATTTTATTTTATTTTTCAGGGAGTTCCAATCGTATGTAGAACTAAATAAAGGCGTCCCACTAAATATTAGCAGTTCTATAGGTACTGATTGTCGGGCATTTATTTGCTGCTGGGTAAGCCTTCGATCGTTGCTAGTGCTTGGTTGGAAGTTAAAAGATGGTTGCATGGAAGATGTTGTGTCAGTAATTGGGGATGCTGTTTGTGTTGTAGACGATGGATGTATGGATTCAGGTGGCACTGCTTGTGTTGCGAATGCAGCATGCAAAAAAACGTGGGATCCATATTCGTAAAATTATGAGGGGTTGCTTGCTGTGCGGTAGACGTTGGACAGACGGATGGCGCTGGATCATTGTTACCAAGACGAGGTGGAAGGGCTGTAGTTGATTGGTTTTCAACATTTGTACGAGTATTGTTGTTTGAAATGTTATGTACATTGGTGGTAGTAAAATGTAAATAATTACTCATGTTATTAATAGAAGATGTTTGTTGAACGCCGTAGTTTTAATTGAATGCTGTATTGCTGGTGTGTAAACGAGTTTTGTACTTACGTTTGGGTATGTGGTTATTGGATTAGAGGAGTTTGCTAAGTTTGTTGATACAGTTGAGTGAGGAATTATAGAACAGGGAATCCCATTAGCTGCCGGTTGATGTTCTTTATTGTAGATTCACTTACTTGGTGGTGGTTTGGTGGTCGATCCTATAGGGAAGAAGACTTTCGATCCATTCTTATCAGGACACCAAGAAAAATAATTTTAAAGATGTTGGGAGAAGAGCCCATTCTCGAGGTATCCAATTGTAGATTACAAACGAAAATCACAAGATTTTTTGGGAAAATTCAATAATTTATTTCTTGTACTTAAACGTTAAAATTCCTGAAATTCACATTAATAATTCACTTATTTTATTGGCTTAAAAAATAACTATTAAAACAACTACTAACTTTTTCGTAAAGAGACCAAGAGCTACACTTCTTTATGATCTTAAAATACAATGTGTTCCGTACTTATACCGAAAATGGTCTTTTACACGAGCAAAAATGAACTTATTAAATACCGCGTGGAATATTTCCATATTTATGACAGTCAAAACGATAAATAATAACTAAAGTGCATCAACGATTACCGACAATTAGTAATACATTTTACCGCTAACATCTCGTGAGTCGCACCAAATAGGCAAGAAAAATATTTTAAATGTCCCGTTGATCAAAGCAGAGAATGTTATTCTGCCTCCCTTACACTATAAATTGGGATATATGAAGCAATTTCAAAATGATTTCTGAGTATTGTTGACCAATTAAACGGGATACTGAAGACGCCCGATTAAATAGAAAATGACCAAGAAAACATTTCTGAGTAAATTCATGAAAAATTATATTTTAACAAAATTGTGTCTTAATAAATATTTGAATAACTCGCAAATTCGAATTTTATAGACAGATAAAAACACGATTTAACCCAAAACAAAAATCATATGGTTACCATATAAAAAGGTACAGAAAAACAACATCAAATTTTAAAAATTAAAAAAATATCATGAAAAAATGGGTTTGATGGGGGGAAACAGATGATTTTCAATACCTCTGCGTATATGTACATATATTACATTTGAAAAGCATTGGTCTTGTCTTTCCAAATCTAGCGAGAAATTAAAGTTCGGTTGACACTAGACTAAGATACAGGGAATAACGAAACCAAGATAGAAAAACCTGTTTTTTACCCGTAACTCAAGATTTGGGAGGTGTTTCGCGAATTTCAAGGACGGAGTCTTGTTCTGCCCGACAAGACCTATCAGAAAAATAATATCATGTCCCAGGTATTTCAAGTTTGTTCTATTTAGTATCGTAGTGTTATTTACCTGATCATTGTGTAGGAAAAGTATATAGCACACCTACAAAACTGCGGGTTGTTTTTGATGGATCGGCAAAAAAACGTTATTAAATGATATACTGGACCCAAAATACAACCCAAACACCTTAATATTATTTTGCGTTTTCGTTCATTCAAAATAGTCTTTACTGGTGACATCTACAAAATGTATCGTTGTGATAAAATATCTCACCCAGATGACTACCTACAGTGTATATTGTGGAGAAAAAACACAAATGAGGAAATTAAACATTACAAACTGAATGCGGTTACATGTGGCATAAAACCTTCGACGTTCTTACCCATAGCTATGAATCAACTTACATTTGATGAAGAAAATAAGTTTCCAATGGCAGTGAAAGTTGTAAAGATATTTTTTGATTGATGACATGACTCCGTTGAGTAGGTAATGGAAATTCGTCACCAAGTTGCTTAAAGCGGGCAATTTTCTTATTCGTAAGTGGTATTCTTACGAAACTACAGTTCTAGAGGACGTCTCATCGGCTGATTGTGAATAATTTTTTAAATCCCATGATGGAACTAACATAATTATTATGGTCTATTATAGAACCCAAGATCTGACCATTTTATATTGTAATTTTTATTATCGGCAAATAGGGACATCGCTTCTAAACGTTCTGTATTGTCTATAATCGCCCGTATATATGACCCACTAGGTATTGTTGGTCCTATAGTTACAAAGGCTAAATTATTTATGCAGATATTATGGAAACACAATTTAAATTGGGATGATAGTCTACCGCGGTCACTACATTCGGCATGGAATGACTTTATTTCAATACTACGTTACGCAGTGAGAGCAATGAACACATCAGAATCAACTTAGTATGTTCCAAATCGAAAGTAGCACCCATTAAAAACAAATGTAGTGTGTGTGCACTTATGCACATCACTGTAAAAATTTATGTTAATATAATTATAGGCAACACTGTAAATAATATAAAAAAATAAAACATAAAATTAAGTTCAATACATTTTATATAAAAGAAATATCTGGTCAGCATAAATCGCAAGTTCAATGAATGTTTAAATTTTTCAATGCCAATATTAAAGAATTGTAATTTGTGATCTGTGATCATACGAATCATGTCTTATTGACATTTCACACAATTCATGTCTTGTTGGCGACATGTACGTATAGTTGTATTCATGTACATATAGTTGTGTGCTTTACGAATGAGAAAGCAAAACGTACTGAAAGTACATGCGCATGAGTACTCGTTACTTTTACCTTCTACCCTCTCGTCTACAAAGTCGCAATCATGTCAGTAAAACATGACTCGTATGAACACAGACTTTTGTGTAATATGAGGGTGCTGTTGGCTGAAGTAGTAGAACACGACACTATGAAGCGGAGGGTCCTGAGTTCGAGCCCGCGCTGAGTCATGAAATATTGTGTTGAATTCTTCTGATCAGCATTAGTGCGTGGTTATGTTAGTTGTTGAAAACCTGTTTCAATGATGAAGACATAGGTCACTGAACATAATTGGCAGCGACTGACACTATCATGTACTAAATAGCAGAGTAACAGCACCTACCTTCGTCGGCCCTGTAGCAAAAATTAGCCGGCGAATAAAAGGTTGAAATAGCTAGAAAAACACTGTCTATCTTCTCATCTTTCCTAATCTGTCCCCTCAATACTATCCCCTCGTTTTCAGTTCCGGCGCAATGCATTGCATATGTAGGGGTCATCCCCTGAGTGCTGAGTCCAAGATAAAAAAATTTTTATCGTGAGAATTTGAATTTGGAAATAAAATTATGTATAGGGTGAATCCATGTCAAACCATCATAGCTTTCGGCATCATCACCTCCGATTTCAATGAAATTCAACACAAATGTTATACACTATAAGAGTATAATAAAACAAAAAAAATTTGGTCCCAGATCCATTCGGGTTCCGAAATATGACGTCATAAAAGTTGCAAAAAATGTTGAAAAATCACAAAACTCTCCTCACAAAAAACAATATAACTTTTGAACTATGCAAGATAATTTACTTTTTTGGTATCGTTTTAAAGGTGAAAGTGCACCCTTTAAAATGATATGCATATTGCGCTTTTTTAAGAAAAGGTCAAAGGTTATTTTTTGGGGTCTTGAGTTCAAAGGTCTATATCTGAAAAAGTATATTTTTTAAAATTCGTAAAAAAATATATGTCAAGTATTAGAGCCTCTTCTACATTTCCAGAAAATTTAAAGGTGGAGACTCGATTGGTGTCAGAGTTATAGACCAGAACGTGATCCTAAGTATGTTTTGCGTTCATACAAGACAAGCCTTTTAGGTTGAATTTTTAATATGACATTAAGGCTTATTATTCTAAATGTATTTCCCATGAGAATTATTTATATAGTATTACGGAAGAAGAAGATATTATAGTTTTCATTTATTTTTTATTACAAAATATTGAACGAAACATTAAAATAATTTTTTTTAAATGTGTAATGTAAATTTAATATGTGGTACAAAAATACTAAGTAGTGAACAAAACAATAATATAATTCATGTAATTTTAAGTAATAATATTGAGCTTGAGGCTTATTTTTATAAAATAATAACTTTTTTTTTTGATTATTATAATCAATTTTTAATTGTTATCCTGAAGAAGATATCCAGAGCATATCGAAATAGCGATAAAAATAATAAATAACTAGTTCTAAAGTTATTATTTTATAAAAATAAGCCTCAAACTCAATATTATTATTACAGTAAAGCATAAATTAGTAACGAACATTTTCAATTAAAAATTCGCTATCATTTGAAAAAATCTTTACTTTTAACTTATTTTCTCCCTCAGGAATGAAGCAATGATATTTTTGTGTACTTGGAATTGTACGTAGCCCGAAAAAGCGTTCTCTTAAAAATTCATCTTGTTTTCTATGATCATCTTCAGAAAGATATATGAAGGTGTTTGTGGAATAAATGGACCGCTACAGTATTATGTACAAGACAGCTCGATATAATTACAAAATTTGTGTTTTTCAGTATTTCATCGGATTTATAATAAATGACAATTGGATACAATGTTGCTTGTGCATTGTTCCAATGAAATCCTTGGACAGAATCTTGAATAGTAAATGACACGTTTTCAGAAAAATCACATATAACGAGATATTCGTTTTCTTTTAAAGATAATTTTTTGTGTGTTAAAAATTCATTCTGTTGTTTTGATATAAAAGAATGTGGAAGCAATTTGATTAGTTTTTCAGCGAGTAAATCTAAAAAATCATCGGTTGGTTGGATCATCGTTTCCAATTTGTCTCTATCAGTACTTATCCATTGTTTATACTTTATTTCATCAATGTTATTTTCTTCGAATAATTGACGAAGTGTAGCTATTAAATTATCTGTTCCAGGAAAAAATTTACATTTTCCAATATAGCAGTATGGAGATTCTGAAGAGCACAAAATTTTTTTAAAACAGTCTTTGTATGATTCCATTTCATAATCTTTTAAGTTTTTTGTTAATTTTTTTAAATTAATAGAGTGAAGCATTAATTTAACGTTCTGGTGTTTTATACAGACGCATACATTATGGGTGCCACTTGCGTTCACGAGCACTACGTTTTTCGGTCTGAGCTCACAAAATTTAGATAGACCTATTTTGTGTTCCCCATGTCGTTCTCGAAACAAAGCATACATTTCCCGTAAGCTCCCTAGCAAAAGTCTTTTTGTTTTTCGAACTTTTATTCCATTTTCCGTAACGGACACAAAATTTTTAATTCCGGGCATACATCGGCTGATGTCATCGTATTCATAAAACTCTTTAACTGTATCAGCAGTTTTACTCGTTAAAGATTTGCCCAGCTTTTCATTCGGGGTACTTAATATACCTTTCTCTTCGACAAGTTTTTTCACTTCACGTGCCATAAAGTTTGATATGTGGACATCCTCTACCAACCTGAAAATAGACCAGCTTTTAGGCAAAATCGTAAGTAACTGCATTTTCTCGCTTTTTTTCGTAAGTGTTTTAAATTTTTCTTTTAATTGTGCTATTATTTCTGATTCCGGGCATTGCACTATAGGTTAAACGGCTACCAAAACTGTGCTAAAGTCCAATTTTTCAAGTGCAAATATTGCACTTTTCTTAATGTCATTTTGTAACCAATACTTCAAATTAACTAAGTAAGCTTTTTGTTTTTGGTTAATATTAAATTCCGTTTGACAACACGCAGTCGAAGTCATTGCATTGTAATCACTTAATAAATTTTGTTGAAAAGCCTGTATTGCTTTTAAAGATTCAATTGCTTGTTTAAATAATTTCGCGAGTTATAAAGAAGAAAGTGAAAATGGAGAACAATAAATTAAGTAAGTTTTAATGTTTTTTGTTAAAAAAGGTGATAAATTTGTTTGACTTGCTTGAAATAAAGCCACGTTTTTAACATAACCTTAAAAGTACTGCGATTGTTTTCAAACTGTAACTTCGTGGAAGCTTTTAAAATTTCGGCGAAGATCGGCGGATTGAATGCAATCATAAATGAATATATTGAAATGTTATAAAGCAATTCCCATTTACATTTAATAGCCATTTTTAGCCGTTTTCGAATAATTCCATATTTTTTAGGTTATTGCGTTTTAAAAAAAGCTGAGTTGTTTGAAATTTGGTTTAACGAAAATTCAAGGCAAGACAAGCAGGATAAACTTGTGAATTTTATAGTCGACAAAATTGGTAAAAATGAAATTTCCGATGACTGCACCAAATGTATTAAGGAAAAAGTGCGCCTTTTCTGTAAAAACATATCAGAAATGTGGGCGAAATATGGCAAAAGTATTGGGAAGGACAAAAAGGCTGAAAAGTTTCGAAGTGAGTATGTCACTTGGCTCAACGCTGAAATAAGCTTCGAAAATGAAATTAAATCTGGCAAAGTGACTTTTTCTGCTCTTGGACGTCCTCAACTTGCATTTTGCGAAAAGTCTGAGTACGGAAAGAGGAAAGCAGCAGCAGACCTTTCAAGCGGAACAAATAATGAAACTGAGCTATTAGTTCGTGCGGCAGCAACGTCAGCTCGAAAACAAGGAAATGCAGACTTAGCGGTGCTTCTTAAAGGATCACTAGCAAGCCTTGCAAGGCCTTCAAAAATAAAAAAATTGTGCACTGAAGTCCATCAAAAACCTGTTGTATTTTCTGCGGGGGAAGCATTAGCTTTTTTGCTCGAAAATAATTTTACAAAAGAACAATATAATTCAATACGTCGAGAAAGCAAATTAAGGAACTGCGACATTTATCCCCATTACAACGAAGTTGCTGCTGCAAAATTGATGTGCCGACCTGATGGAATAATAGCAAGCGAGACAACAGCAAGAGTACCCTTGGAATCGCTTCTATCACATACTACTAAAAGAATTGTTGAAATGCAGAAGGAGGTCTTTGAATATGTAATGGATAAAGAAAATACCAATTATTTAAAGTGTAAGTTGATATTAAGTTACGGTTTCGATAGTAGCACCGGTCAAGCGCAATTTAAACAAGCTTTTAACGAACCAAGCACGTCGAATCATTCCGATGCGTCGCTTTTGGCAACTACAATTATCCCGTTAAGACTTTTGGTCACGTCAGGACAGCCTATTTGGAATAATCTTACTGCGCAATCGACAAGGTTTTGTCGGCCCGTTAAGTTAGAATACGTCAAAGAAACAAAGGAATCTATCTTGAAGGAAAAATCAGACTTGAAAAAAGAAATTGACGCATTAAAAAGTATACACATTACGATCAGCGAAGGGAAAATTGTGGAAGTGTCCTTTGATTTGTATTTAACACTTATTGACGGGAAAGTTTTGAACATTTTGACTGGAACCAAATCAAATCAAACTTGCCCTATTTGCGGTTCCACACCAAAAGACTTCATGAATATAACTAATTACACTTCTGAAAGATTTCGTGCAGAAGATTCTAATTGTAAATTTGGTTTAAGCCCATTGCATTGCTGGATTCGATTTTTCGAGTTCATATTACATTTAGGTTACAAATGTGAATTGCAAAAATGGCAGACACGATCTGAAACCGACAAATTGGCTGTTTCAAATAGAAAAAAAATATTCAAGACGCTTTTTGGAGAGAACTGGGTCTCCGTGTGGATATGCCAAAAGTTGGCGGATTTGGCAGCACAAATGACGGAAATACTGCGCGTAGAGCATTCACCGATCACGAAATCTTTTCCAACATTACGGGCGTTGATCAGACATTAATTTTCCGTTTTAAAATTATTTTAATTTGTTTGTCATGCCAGTATCCTCTGAACTCAACAAAATTTGAGACGTTCTGCTTTCAAACAGCGGATTTGATCCAAAAGCTTTATTCTTGGTTGCCGATGACAGCTACAGTCCACAAAGTGCTTGTACATTCCAAGCAGATTATTGACAACACTGTGCTTCCGATTGGATACTTTGGAGAAGCAGGTGCTGAGTCCAGGCACAAAATTTATAAGGCTGACAGATTGCATCACGCTCGTAAAAATAGCCGATCTAATAATCTTTTGGACATATTTAATAGAGCTACTGATACGTCCGATCCGCTTATCTCATCAAAATATTTAAGCAGACGCATGCGGCAACAGAAGCTATTACACTTTCCACCTGAAGCTATCGAGTTGTTAAGCATTGAGAGCCCAAGAGAAGACATCAACGAAGATGAAGAAAACAATGAAAATGAAATTTTATCACCAACATCTGTGGATGTATTAAATAATTTATGTTTGCTGAATGAAATTGAGGACTAATATTACGATTGAAAAATTTAAGTTTTTTGTAGGGTGTTTTTTATTCGGATTGAATGTAATTAAATTTTTAAGTTTAAAATTTTAAGTTTTTATAAATTTTGGTTTCCTTTATACCTTACCTTCCTTTTTGTTTTAATTTCCCTTAAAATTAAGCATTAATTTACCTGTTATTAATTTTGCACAGAAAAAGTAGTCATTTGACCTATAGTGCATTGGTGTGATGTTGAAGGTGTCATATTTGGAAAAACTATTTTTTTGATGGTAGTACTCTCATTTTGAAATTTGTTGTTTCTGTACTTTTTAAATAACATTTTTCTGGATGAAATTGGAGATTCTTCAAGGTATGGCAGCGTCTCATTTAATTTGGAAACCACAATTTTTTAATCACCACAGCTTTGTCTTCAGGCAACGGTTCATTTTGCTCCAAGCCTTCAACTGAATCATTCTCTTTATAGTCTATTTCTTGTTCTGAATATAAAATGTTTTCTTTTTGTAGTCGACATAATCTTAGTCTACATGAATGGCATACTCTATTTGATGTTGAAATATTTTTACATATGACAGTCATCCACTCTTGAACTCTTCTTAGTCCAAATGATATATATTTATGTCCCACTTTTTCGAAAGGATTGCAACAATACATTTTTTTATGTGACATTTTAAACACAGATCACAATTATTTAAATTTTTTAAAAATTTTTTTTGCGAAATTTGATGTAACAATTTTTGATTTTGTTTTATTTACCTGTTATTTTTGGTCACGTGCTGAAATCGAACTGTCCAAATAATGCAACAATATATTCCTTAAGCTTAAAATTCATGTATGTATCTATGCAAAAAAATTAACTCTATTTTTGTAACAACAATGAAAGTTTCGTATGATGCTAGAAAGAGAAAGGTTACATATGTGTGTTTTTTTCACTTGCACTTGTTGATTTATTAATAATATAGACTGCAACAACAATCGAAACAGAACGTGTGCACATACATATGTACATACTTTAGCTTGTACAAAACAAACAGTCAATTGAGTATGAACGCAAAACATACTTAGGATCACGTTCTGGTCTATAACTCTGACACCAATCGAGTCTCCACCTTTAAATTTTCTGGAAATGTAGAAGAGGCTCTAATACTTGACATATATTTTTTTACGAATTTTAAAAAATATACTTTTTCAGATATAGACCTTTGAACTCAAGACCCCAAAAAATAACCTTTGACCTTTTCTTAAAAAAACGCAATATGCATATCATTTTAAAGGGTGCACTTTCACCTTTAAAACGATACCAAAAAAAGTAAATTATCTTGCATAGTTCAAAAGTTATATTGTTTTTTGTGAGGAGAGTTTTGTGATTTTTCAACATTTTTTGCAACTTTTATGACGTCATATTTCGGAACCCGAATGGATCTGGGACCAAATTTTTTTTGTTTTATTATACACTTATAGTGTATAACAATTGGGTTGAATTTCATTGAAATCGGAGGTGATGATGCCGAAAATGCCATTTTTTCGTGATGGTTTGACGTGTTTTAACTCTATATAGCTAGAATATTTTTTTGTTTAACATGCAAATTATTTTTGATTATTTTGGATACTGTAAAAATGCTGATGACTATATAATTTTACTATATAAGCCAATACTTATATTAATTAAAATCAGAATTGAATCAGAAGCAAACTAAACATTTGTCTTCTCTTTTGACTCTCAAATAAAGGCATTCTAATGCTCGGATAATGCTACAGAAGTGCTTAGAAAAAACTTAAAACTTTTACACAATATTTTTGACAGAAAATACACTACACAATCACAACTTCAAATTAGAACTCTGCTATTGGCGGAACTTGTAAATATTGCTGTAAAGTCATTTCCAACACAATCACCCCTATCATGAATAATTTTTCCAATAATGAAAAAATTCCCCGTGAATAATTTCACGCTAAAATTAAATTCCCCTTATCGGGAATGATTTTTTCCCCGTGAGTTTTTCACTTTTCCCTTTAATTTATTCACTTAGTTTTAGGTGGAGAGTAGAGTAGAAAATGTAAGTATTTTCCATTATAATTCGAATATTATTATTAAATTTTATTTTAGGGGCAAGATTCGTTAATAAAACACAATTGCAACAAATCCATTGCCTGCGTCTTTGCGAAACTTGTTTCTCCAATTCTAAGGATTAAGAATATTTTTAATTTGTTTTGTCCAGTTTCCAAATGTATCCAAATTATTTAACTATTAAATATTTAACTATACTTTTTTTTTAATTTCTTAAATTATTGTATAAACGTAAATTTTTCAACACAAATTCTTTGATTTTTTATTTTGTTTTCGACTTCTTCTTTTTCTACATTCACTGAGAACTGATAGCGGGAATAATTTCTCACGGGAGATTCACGATTCAATTTTTCCCTTCGAGTGGAATAAAAATTTCACGTGAACGAAAATTCCACGTGTTATTCACGATAGGGGTGAATATGAATTACATTGCTGCTCAGACTCCACGGTAGTATTATCTTGTGTACGTGAAGAATCATAACATTTTAACGTCTTTGTAGCAAACAGAGTTAGTCCAAAATAGTTAGCATCCAAAATATTTATAAATTCGTAATTGTGAAATTGGCATTACGCAAAGAAATTAAATAAGGTCAATCAACTCCATTTGAGTTACAAATGGATACAAATGTGCTAATACGTAGATAAAAATATACTTTTATCGGCTGAATGGTTTAAAATATATAAATAAATAACCAAGTATCATCATGAAGCAAGCTTTATCCATTAGCGCCACAAATCTTATTAGTGTCGGAGGAAAACTCGAAAACTCATTTAAGCTTCGAAGAATACATTCTATAGTATTACCGAAACTTCACCCCTTTAGTCGCGCTTTAGTAATGGGTGCATGCTGGCCCGCAGACTAGACTTGCTACAATTCGATTGCAGTATTGGCTCCTTGGTGGAAGAAAGGCTGAAAATGCAGTGATTTCAAAATGTTCAACATATAATGGGAACTTTATATAGCGAATCTGTACTGCAGTGCAGAGCGCTAGCATGAATTAGTAAAATTCTACGTTTGCAATTTTTATTTGTTTCGCAACGAAGTCTTTGTACTAGGAGGTTGTTTCAGATTTTTCAACACCACCACATTTATCAGGAGTAAAACGGTTTGTTTCGATCAAAGGAAAGTCGCTTACAATTCCGTCTGATAACGACAAACTTTGTTAGTGCCAAAAACGAGTTATTAGAATTGAAACAACTATTTATAAGTCAATAGAGTGTATCAGCACTGTCTAAATTATGGTATTTATTGGAAATTAATAGATCCTTGTTCACCACATTTTGGCGACTTCTATGAGGATGCAGTAAAGGCGACAAAATATAATTTTAAAAGAGTTTTAGGCATTTCAATACTTTACTTTGATGAATTGCGGACACTGGTGTGCCAAGTATCAGCCAATGTGCCAGTGGTTCGAGCTAGCAGTAAGAAGATGAGACGACCTGTTGCAGGGTTAGCTGTACTGCCAATAGAGAATGACAAGTTGAAAGCCAGAGCCTTCCAACGGGGATGGAATGTTCACCGCAAGTCCTGACCTGCAGTTGTTTAAATTAATTTGCATACTTCTTTTTTGCTTTACACACATTTATGTAAATAAAACTCGCCACGCATACCACAAACTTAAAAAAGTTTGGTCGGCTCGCAACTATATCAGCGAACGAAGTTAAGAATTTTTAACACCAGCGTGAAATCGGTTCTCTTATACGGCTCTGAAACCTGGAAAGTAACGGACGATATATGCAACAAACTTCAGGTATTCATCACCAAATGCCCGCGACGTATATGCCGAATATTTTGGCCATCCACGATATTCAATGTGCACTTACTCAGAACGACTAATAACGGATATATAATACGAGTAGTTGAAATAAAACGCCGGAAGTGGCGTTGGATAGGCCACACACTTGGTAAGCCTGACAATGAAATATCCAAAATGGCATTTGAGTGGAGCCTACAGTGTTCGAGACGTCAAGGAAGACCCAAAAGTACATGGATAAGATCTACACATGCGGAATGTAGAACCATAGACACATGGCCACAGATTAAAATGATTGCACAAGATAGGCAACATTGGACTGATTTTGTTTCTGCCCTATGCTCCGACTAAGAGTTTTAATGTATTTTAGATGTAAATTGTATTTAATTTAAGTATTTTATATAATGTATATTTAATATAATTATAAAAGGAATACAAAAAGAACAAAATTTAAGTTTATAGCTAAATGTGCATATATGGTAAAGGACTCTAGATTTGCTGGCAATAACAAACTTGCATTAAAAAATATTAATTATAAATTATTATAACCGTATTCTTCATAATGAACTTAATAACCGCGATAATGAAGTTATTTTGAACTTTTCGTTTTGTCTCTTTTTGAAATGATCTTTAGTTTTTTGGATAATATGATTCGCTTAAATTCTGTTGAACAAAATATATAATTTTCTATTCGTAACGAATACAAGAGATTCATTTCTTAAAATTTTCTGTAAAAAGGCTTAGAGAATCAAACAGACATTAGTCGGGGTTGATTGAAAACAGATAATAGTTTTAACGTAAATAACAACCACGTCTGTGAAATTACTATAATACAGAGCTGGTAAGGAAACTCACTACTTTTGTATAAAATGATACTTTGTATTAGAAATCGAAGATATATTCTACTCTTAATGCATTCACCTTTGTATAATGTTATTATTTGTTTTTCTTCAATTTATTGCTTTTTTTATTCAATATTCACCAATTTTATTAAAAACCTTCAAGTCTCACAATAACGGTGATCACCTTATAGTCCGGTATAAGTACATATATGATATATACAAATAGACAATTGAGAGAGAGAATAATCAGCGAAAGACTAGTAAACTATGTCGAAGCTAACACAGGACCAATTTGACAATCGGAGAGCAAAATATACATACATTGGATGCTATCAACATTATAGTGGAAACTTCTGCTCGAGCTATCCTGGGAAAATATGAAGAAATGATCCAAAAATGTATCGCCATTCAAAAAAAAGAAACTAAATTTATCAAAGCCTTCTTTATTAAATTATTCCCCAAAAAATTTACTTTTATTACAAAATTTGAGCTAAAAATTTTAATTTGTAGGCACAAGGGAGTCTTTGGGACCTATTTTTAGTATCTAGACACGTTCAGATTATATTTGTATGTTCCGCTTTACCGTGGCTACAATTTCCCTATATATAGTGTACGAAAGTTATAATAAAAAAATTAAAAAAAAGTTTTTTTTTTAACTTAAAAAAAAACTCTAAGATAAAATACATTTTTGTAATAAAATTTTAGCAAGAAATATTCAACCTACTCTTGGCTAAATTTTGCCGAACATAGTTAAGCGACATTTTTAAGTGCTGATTAGCTTTTTTGGCAAAAACTGATTACACCTTTTGGACATCATGCTAATATTGGGAAACTTTGGAGGCCTTAAAAAACGGTCACCAAATTGGCCAAACTGAGTATAGGTTTTTACTACAATTTGATAGTAGAATCGAACTCATATAGTCACGACCTTGCAATTTTCAAAAGGTCTTCATTTATCGCATAGTGTTATCAGCTGCATATACTAATTTTTAGAAAAATTTTAATTTACGTTTTTACGATAACAAAATTCGTTCGAAATTAAACATAAATGATTTCTTTGTTAAATTGTTTGTAAAAAAATATCAAAAGGTTTTTGAAAGCGACTTCCATCGAGTTCGTAAAAATGTTATAGTTCACTATAAAATATGAAATCTCTACTTTTAGACAAAAAAAAACCTTGCGCCATTTTTTGGGATTCCTCGAAAATTTCTATTTTTGATAATGAGTCACAAAATGTTTTAGTTTTTAATACTTGCACTGTGTTACACATAACACTGTTGCTAATGTGTAAAAATAAATGCGCGAAACAGTAATTCTCCCACACCCCTATGGCGGTTTTTAGCTACCTGCGCAGCTGCTTTGTAATTGGCGTTATTTGATGGAACAATATAAATCTATCTGTTTCAATTGACTTTTTTATTATTATTAAAAACAAAGACAAAAATATATAAAGAAGCTGAAAAATTAAATTTTTATGGTAATAACCCGTAAATAATTCATTCTTTTTAATATTTACATTATTTTTGCACATAATATTTTTGTCACCGCCCACAAAAGGGGGCAGGGAAAAATTCCATTTTACGATCTCCTGGGTTCATGTTTATGTTTCTGAACTTTCGCCGACGTTAACAGTTCCGTTTTCTAAGCAAAAGTACGGGAAAACTTAAAACTAAATTTAATTTTTCAGAGGTAGGATTAGTTCTTCTAAGGTGAACTTTTTTCTCCTTGATCCGATTTTTCCTATTTTCCAGCTTAAGAGTATATTTCTGCCAAGTTTCATCAATGTAAGGGCACCCAATAACTTTTTGGATACAATATTAACAAACAAAACTTTTAATGTCCGGCTAGATTGGCAAAATACTCCTATGTGCGACAGCCACGCAAGATTTTCGTTGATGAATTTTTCCGGCTGTTCATACTTGTTCATATGTTATCGGGGAATTAAAATTTTCTTCCACCCACCATTGAGGATGTTTTAAAGATGAGGTCAACTGGGTACCAACAACACTAGTACAACTTTTACAGATACGTAAAATTGGCAGACATTTCTTGTTTTTTGAGGTTTCATTCATACGAATTATTTTACGTCTATAAACTGCTTACTTGACAAATTTTTTATGTACATTTTTCCAACTATTTGTGAGTATTGCAAGTGGAGCAGAAATCAAATGGTTTGAATTTATATGGTAAGAGTGTAATTTAATGCAATTGGATGTAATAGTAGCATGATTTTGTGGATGCTGTTGGCTAAAGTAGTAGAACACGAGACTATGAAGCGGAGGGTCCTGAGTTCAACCCCGCGCTGTCATGAAATATTGTGTTGAATTCTTCTGATCAGCATTAGTTCATGGTTGTGTTATTTGTTGCCAGCCGGTTTTATATGATGGAGGCATAGAACTGGTCACTGAACATAATTGGCAGCAACTGACACGATCATGAAAGCAGTGTAACGCATCCTCCTTCGTCGGTTCTGTAGCAAAAAATTAGCCAGGGAAGTACAAAGGTTGAAATAGCTACAAAAAAAATTCTCTAACTTCTCATCTTTTATCATCCCCTTAGTACTATCCCTTCCTTTCTAGTTCCGGCAAAATGCACTGCATATGCAGGGGTCATCCCCTGAGTGCTGGTCCAAGATAACAAAAAAAAATTGTAGCATGATTTTCATCAAAGTACAATTTATATTTAACACTGCTTTACACGACCTGGTCTAATGGATTGAAAACATAGAATTTTAATATCTTCGTACTTGACGGTAACGGTTTCCTGCCCTCTTTAGTAACCCGAATGTAATCACTTATCATTTAAATTACTATAGGTTTGTTATTTCGTGTATAAATGACATGGACAATATGGAGGGCATAGATCATACCGCTTAGTCAGTATTTTTGGGGTATTCCCAAACAGACTTATGTTTGATTGAGGAAATCCTGGAAAGACTGAAGTTCGCGGAAAACAAAAGCACTCTTCTGGAACGAACTCAGGACGACGCAGTCGTCGTTGTCAATCATGACCTCTATATCTTACATGGTCAAGATTACATGGTGAAACCCTCCGGCTTTCTAAAATATGAGAAGCTATTGTGCTCATCCAGAAGCTACCGACCACAAGTGGCAAAATTCTTGAACTTGGTACCAAAGGCTGGAAGTTGTTGCATGATAAAAACTTAGATAACGTTGCCAAAAAAGACCACGCAAGGAATGAAGGATCGCTTCGCACTTCTTTTCAGCTGACCATCGCTATCTGGCTTCCACAGTTGGCAATACAAACAGTAATGCAAAATTATACGTAAACAGACGTACAATAAACTGGGAACAACAGAATCGTATTGTCACCAACATACTGTGCATTCTCTGCTTACAGAGGAAGCTGCGGGTATTGACAGTACTGTATATGCATTATCAAACGTTTCAGGTTTAGGCTGAAAGGGATCTGTACCGCGTGGGCTGAAAGTATTGCAGATACAGGAAAAAACTGACGCAAACTTTTGAATGAGACAAAGAGAATACGAAACACAGCCTTATTGAACAAATTAGATTTAGAAATGCAAAAAGAAATACTTTTTGCACCAATGTGGCAACTTCTTCCCGTCGAAATTTTTTAGCAGATATGAATGGAATGAAGCTCTACTAATTCCTTGTATAATCATGTATTTCAGATAATTGGACTATATGCGATGCAATATTCACTCCGAATGGAGGAAAAGTACTGCGTAGCACTTTAACCCATAAGGTTAATCTCCTTCCTTTTGAAAGCACTAAAGAAAGTTATCGATCTTCACATAAGAATAACCATGGAGAACTATTTCCCTCAGTGTCTCAACACACCTACACCAAGGGGGAATCAGTTGAAACTTCACTCGCTTATAGGGCACAAAGAACATTATTGCAGCCTTCATGAAAATTTAAATTATCCAGCTCTAGGTGAGCTGGACGTTTACTGATCAGCTTATTCAAAATTTGCTCTTATGCAAAATAGTCACGTCCACCATAGATGCAGCCAGGAGAAATCATAAAGGATCGCTGCAATATGGGGTCCTGTTATCGTTATTAACATTCTGCTTAACAAATTTTAAGGTATGATCATTAAAATCGTTTCGATATGCTTGTGACAGGACTAAAAAATTTCAAAGACGTAGCGAAAAATCGCTCCTTTACGCAGACAAATGGAACTACGTACGGCAGTCAAACTAAATATTACAGGCGCGTAGAGCCATCGATCATGGCAATTAGGTTCCTCCCAGGAGTGTATAGATCATCCCATCTTGTCCAGAATGTCGCAGAGTGCTTGACGGACTTGCAGCACATTCACGCATTATCTTAAGCTGGATGAGGAGGCATGTGGCCATCCTAAGTAACGCAGAGGCGGATGATCTAGCAAAGAGGCGTACTCTACTTCAGAGGGGTTATTCTGTAATGCGATGCGAATGAAAAACTGAACGCATTTGTATGCCATTTACATTGAAATGCGAAAACAATTCCTTTCGCTTTGCATTAAAGAAGGAGCGACTCCCTTAAGCCATGCATGCACAAACCACTATTTTCGCTATTCCCCTACGTTTCCTCTTATATTATCCCTTTTTCTCTTTCTAACACATTTTACACAAAGGGATGATATTGGGTCAACTCGACAAAAGTAGTTCACACAGAGGCTACGAATACTAGGATTCGACTCCGCACTCAAATATTTTTCTAATTTGCAGTAGACCATGGTTGTGTTAGTTGTTGTCGACCTGTTTTAATGACGAACGCATTGCACTGATCATTGAACATTACCGACACCGCTTGGCACCATCTTGCACTAAAGAGTGCATTACAGTCCCTTGCTTTGTCGGCACTGTAGAAAAATTCTCCGCTGAAAGACAGATTAAAATAGCTATAAAAAGTCCTGTACTTTTTACTTGTCTTCTCAATACTATCCTCCCCTTCCAATGTATGTGTCATCAATGCTCGACCTACTAAAAAAAATGTTTAGCACTTTCTACTTAGAATTTATACTTCTTTTTCATTTTATTTTATTATTTGTACGAAACTGTCTAATCTGTTAGGCTGATCGTGAATCCGACAATATCACCGCTTTTAAGCCATTTATTAGAATAACATGTATACAAAGAGAAAACATTGTCACCAGTTACTTCAACATCAATCGAAGTATAACAATTTGTAGAAATGAATTAATTTTTCTGTTCGAATATTTGTTAAGCAATTCATACTTGTTTTTCTACTACTTTTTTATTTTGCGCCTTCTGCAATTGCAATACTTCTTTCCATCACATTCGAAATGGGTTTTAATTTAAATTTATCAGACAAGGTACTTGCTTCTTTTAAAGAGCATCGTGTATAAATGATTTTTGTATAAATAATATTTGGTTTGAACTCGATTTTGCATATGAAGTTAATCCTACATAGTTCAGTGATGCTTATATGCGCATTTTTATATTGCATCTTATTATAGAACTATTGACGACTAGAGATAGTGTGGGCTATATTTACCTTGACTTTTTTAGGAAACACTGTAGAGCCAAGAGTAAGTTGACCTTTCAATACACGTGTGTAGCATTCCTTTTCATAATTAGACGGATTTCCAAAATGAATTGTACGGGTTACATCAGTTGTCCCATCTCTTAAAAGATATGCATAAATATATATATAGATTATAAGTTTAGCAATAAAACATTAAGGCTTCTACAAATACTGAGCTCCAGAATCGCATAAATAAATCTCCTTGTCATTAATTTGGCGATTTGTTTCACTTGATGGATGGTAGTGTATAACAGATCCATTTGGTCCAGAGGCACTTATTGTCGGAAAACTTAACCCCATGAAATGTAAGTTTTTTCTAAAAAAAATCGGATAGTTATCGCTTCATCCATATACATTCATTTATTATATCTTCTGCATAATTACGATCTAAATTGTTCTAGTTTAGCTGCACCTGAAACTTCATCAACATACTGACCGCTCGATACCATCTTTTCCAACCATGCAAAATATTGACATAGAGCAACGCCATCTCTGATATGACAGTTTATGAAACCTTCTATTTCTGTGGTATTTTTTATGGCTTTATTAACGGCAGTAGCTGTGATCTATAAAAATATCGATTTAGTAACATATAAAATGTAAGTACATGTATGATAGTGTGCATTTAAGTATGTATATTAGAAAACAGTTCCTCGTATCATATTTTTTATATCAATTGTCACTGATATTACATATAGCAATTCGTTATACTAAAATATTATACAGAATGGGGAGCCACTATTGTTATTGGTATGGTGCTCCTAGTATCAGTAATTGGGATACTATTATGGAATTTAATGTAGGATAGATTATTGAAGCACATATGCGTGCCTATAGAGAACACAGGAATCGATTCATTCAACTGCAAGTACAAGTCAGAAGAGTTTATACTTTTCCGCTAAAAGTTCTAAGGGTCTAACTTGATTAAGACCAGAACGACGTATAAAATTGTTTATCGCTTATAATTTTTCTTGTCTGATTTTCCAAATTTGCTGTATTATAGCAAATAAGTAGTTAGCGAATTACAATAAAGTTTCTAATTTTTAAAAAGTGATTCGAAATTTCAATACAATATATCTACAACTTTCGGTCAGTATTCAGCAAATAAATTTTACAATATGTAGTTTACCTCACATACTGTATGATTAAAAACTAATCATAGCCTGTTTACACTTGTTCACACCTTAGAGGAATGAATAAAAGGTATTGAAAATGTGAAAAATGAGTTTACATTGACAACAACTACAATCAAATCTTTGTCAAAAAGGTTAAAAAAAGCCACGCAGCATACAATTTGCGAAAATTTATAAAATAAATAAATATTGATGACACTCAATTATTAATTCTTAAATGTGCATAAGATATGTTTATCCAAAAGAACTGAAATTGCAAGTAGACCCCTTATAGCAACGTAGATCAGTCAAACAATAAAAATTTCAAAAAGAATTTATTACATAAATCTTTTTAATTTTAAGTATAAATAATAAATAAATAATACAAGAAATGTATCATCTTCATTTAAAACAATAAAAATTAATTATTAAAACAAATTAAACAAAAACAAGAATAACAATAAATTCAAAAATATATAAAACAATATATGTATTTTTGTTTAGGCATCTGTTTGTTGAATTGTCATATTCTTAGTGATGACACAAAAATTATCGAAAGATCTTAAATGAAGCAAACTGAGATACATAGTACTATATTTGCTATGTAAAGATGTTAACATGGTAAATGTTAAATGTGACCAAGTGTAAAGAGGCTATACTTTTAAACGCGTTACAATTAACTTTTAATAATGCTGTTATTTGAAGAAAGTGCAACTACAATAATTTTACAATGCATAATTTGTTAAATTGGACCACACAAAAATTCATATACTAAAAGTTGTCCCTTATAAAGAACAAAATATAGATGTATGTATTGTAACGACACGGTTTTCCGCTCTGTGGCTGGAATAACTCAGCGGGGCCCAGTGTCGAACATAAAAATCTTTTAGCAAAAGGGGAAGCAACGCGGGTAGTCTAGGTCGTCGTGTGACTGTCTACGTCAGCTTGCAGTATGTCTCTTCTGTAGGAGATGTCTTTATTTGAAAAACCAACCCACTACACAAGGCATACCTATCCTCTGGATGATGCCTCTCTTAGTTCGGAATACACTGGCCGACTAGAAGTTACCGTTCAAGAGTCAAAAGCGGAAAGATCCCTTCTACTCATTTGTGCCTGCTTTTATACACAAATTCTGTTGGTATATTCGTTACAAAATGAGTATTGCTGCATGTGAACGTACGTATGTAAGTACACAAGAGTCACAAGACATAAGCTGTACAAACACATAAACTGAGTGTTGCTGCTGATCATTAAACGATCAACGCAACCACGCGCATACATGTTCTGTGTATCATTATGTATATAGCTCTGCTGCAGAGACATGAAATGTACATGCACATACGAGACTCAGTGTATGGAATGTGAGGAATGTGACTACCGTTATTTCTTGCTTATATGTGACACTTAGTAACACTTAGCTCATGTCTGATTTGACAGACAATTAGTTTTATCCTTCCGCTGAACGAATATGGTTGTGTATACGCTTGAGCAATGCTGGTAAGTGGGCCTGCGATCGACTTACAGAAGATGCCGATTTTGCCAAAAAAATCATCTTTTCAGAAGAAGCTCATTTTGATCTTGGGCGGTATGTAAACAAGTAAAATTGTCGCATTTGGGGCACAGAAAACCCGCACGCATACATTGAAAAGCCGACGCACCCAAAACGAGTCACTGTTTGCTGCGGATTTTGGTCCAGAGGCATAATTGGGCCATTTTTCTTTGAAAATGAGCAAAGAGTAGCCGTTACGGTCAATGGCGATCGTTATCGGGCCATGCTGAATGAATTTTTGTTCACAAAAATTGAAGAGGAGGATATTGGCAACATTTGGTTTCAACAGGACGGCGCTACGTGCCACACAGCCGAAGCCACACTCGATGTTTTGCGCCCTGTTTTTAAAGATCGCATTATCGGCCGCAGAGCTGATGTCGTTTGGCCACCTTGGAGCTGCTATATGACACCGTTGGACTATTATTTGTGGGGTGCCCTCAAAGATAAGTGTTACGCCGACAAGCCAGAGACAATTGAGGCTTTAAAGGACAATATTTGTGAAGCCATTGTTGAAATACAGGTGCACACAATCGATAATGTGCTTAAAAATTGGACCGTTCGTGTAGGCTACTGCATGGCCAGCCGAGGCATTCAGAAATTATTTTTCATTATTAACCGGAAGGACTGTACTTTCAAATAAAAAAAGATATTTGAGAAAATATGTAGCAGTTTTTTTTATAGCATTTAAAAAAAAAGTTATTTAGCGCACCCTGTATTTATATATGCACATGCATAAGAAAGTAGTGCATGTACAACAACAAACATTCAATCTGGTTTACTTAAAATAAAAGGGATTAATATCAGAGACAAGTGATTAATTAGAGATAGGACTTAAGTCGACATTCTATTAGAGATGGAGTGTGGAAACATTTTTTGTAGGGGTCATCGACCGGAACCATTTGCAGTCTTCAGTTCGATAACTCGCACGCAGCCATCAGAAATAGTAATTGTTTTTGTGACTCGGGCTAAGAGCCAGTTTTGGGGAGGTATATTATCTTCATGAATGATGACTAAATCTTAATTTTGGGCTGTGCTATAGACTATTTTGAACGTTGTTGCAATGAATGAAAATAATCTCTTGTACTAAATTTTGCTTGAGGAACGAAAATTATGACCAGTGGTCAAGGTTGTAGCCTTGACCACTGGTCAAGGACCATCCATCATTGGAGCATTGGAGACCAAGAGTTTAAGATTTCATATATTTTTACTATAAGAGTTTGGAGCTCTTCAAATATAAGTCGTCCTTGAGGCACATTTTTGCCAGAAAGGTTTTGACAGATTTAACCGCTGCTTCCCATAGTCCATCGAAATATGGAGCACGAGGTGAAATAAAACAAAACTCGAGTCCATAAAGTGAGCAATGTGTTTTAGGGTCTGCTTTTGTAAATAAAATAAAGAAATTCATGTCAATATGCATTAGTAACTAGACGAAAATTTTCATTTTATTTACAAAAATAGGCAGTTACTATTAGGTTGTGTGGGTTCGGGTAGTAATTTTTCCTTCAATTCTGTGAGGTGACTATTTGCGCCAGTAAAATTCACTGCATTATCACAAGAAATGCTTTGAGGTAGACCACGTCGATTTACAAATCGTTTCAGGTAGATTATGAAGTTGTTTATCGACAAATCAGACACAAGCTCAAAATTAAGTGTCTTTGAGCTAAATCACACAAAAATAGTTATGTAAGGTTTTTAAGGTCAACTGATAAATCTCCGATTATTTGACCAATTAATTTTGGTTTGTAGTGGAATCAGTGAGTGCAGCTGCGTACTACTTTTCGAACTAATTCCCTTGCATTCTCAGCATACAGATAGAAACGATATACGTGCTCAATATATAATGTAACGAAGCGATGGTTTTTTCGGACGTAAACAGTTAATCGATAATCAAAAGGAAAGGCGATTTAGAAAGCCTTCCATCAACTTGAATTGTGTTTAAAGTATTGTATTCACTCTCCATTTGATGTATAAATGGTGCCAATTTCTGCAGGTATGGTTGAACAAAGTTGTGGTTCAAAACTGCAGTTATGTATCTCCGCAAAACTGGTTTGGAGGAATGGGAGATACACTTCTCCAAAACTGCTCATACTGTTTATGTTATGTGTACATGTATATATATATATATATATATATATATATATATATATATATATATATATATATATATATATATATATATGTATATATATATATATTTATATATATATAAATGAAATTTATTTGTTGGTGGTTAAGCAATGTCTATATGCATTTCATTGGTGCTTTACCAAAACGTCAGTAGACTTTAACCACAGTTTTGAAAAGTTAAAAACCTCGGGAAGCTCAGAAAATGGAGAAATTGAAAATCTATTCCTGAAGAGGTCGGTGATCCTGAGGTCGCCCCCTACGGTGGTGAACATGCCGGATAGGGGAAGTTTTAGCTCCACAGCTGGTGGTGGGCAAGAGCCGACGAACAAAGTTGCCAAATTAGGAGAGGGGATAGCAAAGCTATTAGACTTTCTCAAGACAAGGTCGAATGTTCACAAGGATATAGTTTCGATGTCTAGGGAAATACAGGCAGATGTCAGATGAGCTAAGCAATGGAACTGCTAGTAAGGGAAAAGCACATTGCAACAAGCAGACGCAGACAGGGGATATGATAGGACCATCCCCCCTGTCCCTGCAGGCGCAACCCTGAAGCGTAGAAGAGATGAAAATACTCTTATGCCAAAGGGGAATAGGGCTAAGAAGAAGAGGAAGGATTTAGTAGATGGTGTCGGAAGTAGTGAAGGTAGTTCTGAAGGATCAGCGTTACCGGATGGTGCTGCTATGCCGAACCCGACAACTAAGGAACGTGGTTGGATAAAGGTTCGTTCTAGGGCAGAAAATAGAAACAGGATAAGAAATAAGCAGGTGTCACGTTCGGATGCCCTGGTTTTTAAATTGTGTGGAAACGCTTCCTATGCTGATGTTCTCATCAAGGTGAAGAAGGAGCCCAAGCTTATAAATCTAGTGGAGAATGTACAAAGCATTCGGAAAACAGAGAGAGGCGAGCTGCTACTAGAGCTGAGTAGACCTGCTCACCATAACACAGGTGTCTTCAGGGCAGAAGTGGAAGCGGTACTGGGTGAAGCTGCCGAAGTACGGGCCCTATCCCAGAAGGTTAGGATTGAAATTAGGGACATAGGTCAGGTGACCTCTAAGGAGGACATCTATGATGCCATAGTTAGCAGATCCGACGAATTTAAGGTACTGCAGATGACTGCAGTTAAATCAGTGAGGAGAGCGTATGGGGGCACACAAACTGCGACGATTGGCCTGAGTGCTCCTCTGGCTAAATGTCTTCTTGAGATGTCGAGGATACGCATCGGCTGGGTCGTATGTCGAATACGGGAAAAGATAGCACCGAAAAGGTGCGTCAACTGTCTCAACTATGGACATAGGGCGGCAAATTGTAGGGGCCAGGATCTATCCAAGAACTGCTTGCGGTATGGGGAAACTGGCCACAGGATTGGAACATGTTCCAATGAACCGACGTGCTTGCTTTGTAGAAAGGGTAAAACACTAATGGTGACCATGTTACCGGATGTGTAGTTTGTCCGTTCTACAAGAGAGCACTGTAAAGGCTTAAGGATTAAAAAAGTACTTAAGAATCAAAATGCATACTACAGCTAAATCTCAACCATTGCCAAGCAGCACAGGAGTTGCTTAGGTAAAGCGTACGAGATTTAAATGTAGACGCCGCTGTACTTAGCAAGCCATATAAGAGGATTGTATATGCAAATTGGGTTGCTGATAATACAGATACATCGGCTATATGGACTACCGGTTCCTTGACATTGAGGGAGAAGTCAGCACCACAATGCGGGTACACGCGGGCCACTGTTTGAGGCATATGTTTGTACAACTGCTATGTTCCTCCTAGGTATTCTATTGAGGACTTTCGTGTTATTGTAGACAACATAGTGAGTGACGCTGCTGCCAGGAGTCCTGTTATAATAGCAGGAGATTTCAATGCGTGGGCTGTTGAATGGGGTAGCCCTTCGACAAATGCGAGGGGAAGGATTCTATTGGAACCCCTTTCTGCGCTGAGTGTTGTACTCTTGAATTCTGGAGATGAGGAAACCATCAGAAGAGGAAATGGTGGATCAGTTATTGACATTACGTTTCTCAGTGAAACCATCATAAACCGTGTAAACTAGAGAGTATCTGATATTTATACTCACGGCATTCACAGCGCCATTATTATGGATGTGCAGGATGATATCGTGTCACCCTCCGGACACAAGGTTTGACAGGATGGAAAGTGAATACCTTTGATAAGGATTGCTTTTGTCATTTGTATGGAGAGTATGGACTTGAATGGTTCAGCTGAGGATATGGCGGTACAATTGGTAGCCCATAGGTTACCAAGGGGATCACCGGATTATTGGTGGAATAATGATATATTGGGGTCTTGCATATAAGCTAATCACAAAGAGACTTAAATGCCTAGGCCCGTTGCCAGCGTACAATTAGTAATGTCCTGGATCACTTCAATGGGATTAACTCTAGCTGATCATAAAACCGAAGCGGTTTTGATTAGTAGCAGTAAGGCTAGGGAAACTATTACCCTGAATGTTGGCACCTGTTGCATAGAATCGAAGGCATTTCTGATATATCTGGGCGTGATAATTGATAAACGTCTATCTTTTCGTGAGCACTTGCGATATATGGCATCCAAAGCATCGAAAACCTGCTTGGCACTATCTCGGATTATGCCAAATAAAAGAGGGCCAAAATATATTCAGAGGAAACTGATCGCTGGAGTAGTAAGGAGCATTATCCTATATGCACACCCAGTATGGTCAGATTCACTTAGATACTCCACATATGTGGGGTTGGTATCCCCTGTGTATAGGTTAGCTGCTTTGAGAGTATGTAGTGCATTTCGGACAGTGTCGTACGAAGCGCCTTTTGTCATAAATAGGGATAACTCGGACTTATGTTTACGAGAGTGGCAGAAACGCTGGTCAACCACTGGAAAGGGAAGATGATACGTCCATCTTTAATTACTATTAATACCCGACGTCAGAGTATGGCTGACTAGGAAACATGGTGATTTAAACTATTACCTAACACAGTTCTTGTCTGGACATGGGTGCTTTAGGCCATATCTATTTCGTTTCAAGCACGACGATTCCCCGTTCTGTCCACATTGCAGTGGGAATGTAGTTGAAGATGCTGAGCATGTCGCCTTTGTATGCTCACGATTCAACAGCTGGAGGTCGTATTTAGAAGGAGGATTGGGGCGTACGATCAGCCCGGTGAATATAATACAGGTCATGCTGGAATCCTTATTAAATTGGACCAGCGTGTGTAATTTTGTACAGCTAGTTCTAATAGAACTTCGCAGATTAGAACAGATACGTAGGAGAATCAATACGTCTTAAATCTCGTTAATAACGAACGATGAAGTATGCGAATCGGTTCTGAACCCCCTTACCAAGGAACTAAGGAGGACGTAGGAATGGTACTGATAATACTACCCACCCTGACGAAATGTCAACGCTGTTCCGGGGTGGTGCTAGTGAAGTTGTCGTGGGGCCACTATTGATAGTTGCTATCATTACATAAAAAAAAAAAAAAAAAAAAAAAAAAAAAATATATATATATATATATATATATATGTATATATATATATATATATATATATATATATATATATATATATATATATATATATATATATATTATATATATATATATATATATATATATATATATATATATATATATATATATATATATATTGTAATCTTTCAGTTAAAATTAAAATCTGTTGCATAAAAAAAAATTAAAAAAACTATTCAACAATCAGGAAAATATCTATTCTTTCTAGAAAATGTAATTTTTAATACAAAGACGTAAAGGTATATTATTGTATTGTCCAGCAACGCGGCCAGGGTTACTCGAGTATATCTACGCGAAAACGTCAACTAATTAAAACCGCGGGTGTTGACGTTTAATAAATTGTTGACGTTTATGAATGTAAAAAATTTTAATAAAAAACATATTGATAGTGTACTTTAAAACATTTTTATTGACTATAAACGAAAACCAAACATAAACAAATCCAAAAAAAGGAACAAACTAAAACTAAAAGAACACATTTTAAATGAGATCATATTTTTAATTTCACATAATTATGCATCTAACAAATATCTGTTATTTTTTTCTGCTTATTTTTATACCCTCCAAAAAAGAATATGGTGGGTATACTCACTATGTCATTCCGTTTGTAACGCAGCGAAATATCCATCTGAGACCCCATAAAGTATATATGTATATTCTTCATCAGTGATGAAATCTAAGACGATCTGAGCATGTCCGTCGACTGTGGAAATCACGATTCAGTCCAAACGAAAAGAGCCAGACTCCTGAAATTTGGTATCAATATATCTTAAAGGATAACAAAAGCTAAGTTCAGATATGGGCTGTAACGACACGGATTTCCGCTCTAATGCTGGGATAGTTCAGCGGAGTCCAGTGTCCTAAAATAAATCTCGGTTGAGTGTAGATGTGGTAAAGTTTGTTTACTTATCTTCTTAGATCTAGTACTAGCTGACTAGAGGCGGATATTCGGTGGCCCTAATACACTCAGGAATAAGGTCGGCCGAAGTTATGTCGCGTTTGCGTTTGAGCTGAGTGACAGTCCGTTTCGGTGTATCGGGGTTAGTGTACCGACTCGAATATTCCACAGCAATAGCGATGTAGTGCCATCACTGACCTCAGACATTAAATGTACCTTAAATAGGCAACCATGTATAGATGAGTAGTTAATGAACAAATAAGAACATAAGAATAAAAGAGAACTCAGTGGTGACTGAGAAGAAGATAAGACAAGATGTGTTTTAATAGAACTACATGGCGACCGTGACAGTTTTAAATGTTTAATTGCTGGCGTCTAATCAATTTCAAAAAAGAAAGAAATGAACTAATTATTCGATAAAGTGTTGTTATCTGAAACATTTGTGTAAATTTAAAAGCTAAAAATATTTAATATTTCAAGCCTAAACAAAAGGCATTTCATAACAGTGAATTTATTTCAAAGGAAAAAGCAATTCAAAATTAAGGAATATAAAGAAAACACAAAATTAAACAATAATAAAAATAAATGCATCGTAAATAAATTAATTAGCATCGTAAATAAATTAATTGTGAAAAACACCGATGAGCAGCAGCAAATACGTAAAGTTTAAGATTTGCATATCAAACAGAGATCAAGTGGTATTCAGCGAAAGAAAAATACGCAAACAATTTTACATTCAACAAAATTAAAACAATTAAACGAACTCAATTTCAACAAAATAAAATAAAAATTTCAAAAAAAAATTCAAAATTGTTTTGGGTACAACTGTACCAAATTTGGAAATTCATTTTCAAGAAAAATTTTTAACAGTAAAAATAAAAAACCTGTTATAGGTACTGAAAAAAAAAGAAACTGTAAAGAATCAAGAAAATAACGAATTGCAAGAAAATCGAAACACAAAAGCCGTTATATATATATAAAAAAAAAAACACCAACTGAACGAAACAAAATTGAAAAATGTAATTGGGAAAAAAGACAAGAAGAAAAACATCAACAAATACCATCAACAATAACAACAACAACCAACAACTCAAAGAAACTCTTTAATAATTTGTTTCCAATTACACATACATAAACCTAAGGGAAACCCACATTGGAAAAAATAATAATAAAAAAAAAAAAAAAAAAAATACAATTAACAATTTATCTTCACTAATAATTGTGTCTGTATGTAATAATTTTTAATAATCTCTAACATTAATTTTAAGAACAAACATCGTTTGACCCACACATATAACAATAACTTTAATCAACACGAGTTCCACACAAATTCCAAAATAAATTTTGCAAGTAAAATTCTTTTACTATCTGATTTTAAAACAAAAACAAAAAAGGCTAGAAAAATTATAGTGTCAAATATTTCTCTGAATGATCGATATGCCATGAACTCAAAGAAACAACACCAACTGAAAAATGAACAAAAACACCAACTTACAAAGCAGACACAACAACAAAAACTACAGCGGGACGATACAAAGAAGACAGCAAAAACGTATGGCAACCCCAAAAACCAACAGAACAAAAACACCAACTTACAAAGCAGACATAACAACAACAACTACAGCAGTACGAGACAAAGAAGACAGCAAAAACGTATAGCAACGTTGGTAACTGAAGCATGCAAACACACATACATATATCTTTTTCCATTGGTTATTATATACATATATATATATATATATATATATATATATATATATATATATAATAATATATTTGTACCATAAATACAAAATTATATCTATTATACATATTTACAAATACTAACAATTTATTAAAACTAATTCTACTTAAACCAACGAACTTCATAACAAATATATACATATAAGAATATTTTATTTTTATATACATACCTACAAAAACATGCGATTCATGTACATAAGTGTATCAAACAGTTTAAAATAAACACATGTTAATAACTATATACATACATTGAATTTTGGATTGTTATATACATACATATGTAGGTACATATATACGAATAAATAGAACAGTGAAGCGCAAAATAATACAAAATACATAAATACATATATTTGACAAAATATTCTTTCAAGATAACCATGACACAATTTTTTAATCTTTTTTATGAAACAGTTGATTCAACAAAAACGAAAATAGAAGAAGATTAAAAGCTTTAATAGAATAGAAGTTTTTAATAGAAATGTTTAGATGTCACAGTTGGACAATACTGAATGTAAAACATTATTTAATAATTTTCAAAAAATCGTGAAAAGGGTCTTACAAAATCGTCCAGTGTCAAAGAAAGTATCTAAAGTACTTGAATATATAGAACTTTTAGTAGAACAATACAACTCAATTATAAGATATGCAATTCCAAAAGATGCGACGCAATCCGATAAGGAAATACTCCAGTCAAAGATTAACCAGTGTAAACAAAAGTTAATACAATGTTTTGATAAACTGGAATGTAATATAGAAGTACCAGACGATACTAATACATTAGTTTTTATGGACAAAAAAGTAGTTGCGGGACATATAAAAGAATATTTAGAACAAACAAAAGCACAAAACAGTCAAGACTCTAGCTCAGAAGAAAATTTAGAAATAGAAATGGCTACCACAGAACAAAAGCGATCATATGTGAGCATGTGTGCCTCTATAATCCGTGACAATTACGATGGAAATTCGATAACTTTGCCATCGTTTTTAGATAAAATAGATTTAATCACGGATCTTACCGAACCAAATTTGCAAAATACATTTCTAAACTTTGTAAAGTCGAAATTGGAGGGCAAAGCTCGAGAGGCATTACCCGATGACGTTGGGACTATAGAAAATCTTAAGACTGCTTTGAAAAATGCAATTAAGCCAGATAGTTCAAAAATTATAGCTGGTAGAATAGCAGCACTTAGTGTTAAAGACAGCAACTATATGGAATTTGCAAAACAAGCAGAAGATCTTGCTGACGCCCTAAAACGCTCATTAATTATAGAAGGCATCACAAGAAATAAAGCCCACGAAATGGCAGTAGAACAAACGGTCGCAATTTGTCGTGTGAACGCGAAATCAGATTTAATTAAGTCCATTATAGCTTCATCCTCTTTTGCAGATCCGAAGGAAGTCATATCAAAGCTTGTAATTGAGCAAACTAATGTGACAAAAGAAAATCAGGTGTTGGCAATAAGACAGAATAGTAATAGGGCTACTAGTTTTCAGCAAGTCCCTAACTTCAGTCATTCAAGTAACTATTTCCGCCGTGGAAATAATCGTGGTAATTACCGGGGTAGGAATTATCAACGAGGCAATAATCATAGCTACAACAATGATCGAAATCATTGGAATCATCGCAATGGGACCGGGCATAACAGATTTTCCCAAAATCACAATAATCAAAGGGCTTCTGTCAGATTTTTAAACTCCGAAGTCCCTCAACAGAGCCCGTTGAGGGAAGAAGAGAATTAAATTTAGAAAAACAGACTACTGAAAAATCAGTTTATAGTTTTAACCTTAACTATGCTGATTTCATTACAATAGGTTGCATTGACACAGTAAAACAATGTACATTTCTTGTCGACACGCAGGCAGATATTTCACTTATAAAAACATCCTGTTTAAAACCGGAAATCATAGTAAACAGAAATGATACAGTCACTATCACTGGTATAACACCAAATCCCATATCCACTTTAGGTACAATTTGCTCTTCCTTAACTATTTCAGACAAATTAATTCAACAAGTGTTACACATCGTCAATGATGATTTCAATATACCATCAAGCGGAATATTAGGCAAGGATTTTCTGAAAAACAACAGATGTAAAATAAATTATGAAGACATGTCGCTGTTAGTTTCAACCCGCGATTCAATTTTAAAAATTCCAATTATCCAGGGTACAAGAAATTTCACATGTATAATCCCCCCTCGTTGCGAAGTCTTTAGAATATTTAACTTGAGAAATGTTACAGAGCCTATGTTCGTTGATTCCCAAGAGATCTTAAAAGGTGTTTTTATAGGGAAAGGAATAATCGATTCAAAAAACCCGGTTCTGCGCATTATTAATACAACTAACGAATTTAAAAGTATTTTCAATGATAAGCTCAGGATGCAAAAACTTTCAAATTTTTATATATACTCGATTATTGACGAAAAGATAGACAGTGAACGTACTAACAAATTGGGTACAATACTTCAAGATCAAATGCCAGATTACATAAAAAGCAAATTAATGCCAATTTGTCAAAAGTATGCAGATGTTTTTTCGTTAAAAGATGACAAGATGTCGGTGAACAATTTTTATGAACAAAAGCTTAGATTAGTTGATTCGTCACCGGTATACATTAAAAATTACAGACTTGCTCAAGCTCAAAAAGAAGAAATTAATAAACAAGTACAAAATTTATTAGATAATGAGTTGATAGAACCTAGTACTTCCAATTTTAATAGCCCGTTAATACTCGTACCCAAGAAGAGTTCAAACGATCAGAGGGCATACAGAATGTGTGTAGACTACCGCGCTGTCAACAAAAAGTTGATTGCAGACAAGTTCCCATTACCGCGCATCGACGATATATTAGACAACCTAGGACGCGCAAAACATTTTTCGGTGGTTGATTTGTTCTCTGGTTTCCACCAGATACCACTGCATTTAGATTCACGTGATGTAACTTCATTTAGTACTGAAAAAGGCTCATTCAGATGGAAAGTATTACCTTTTGGTTTAAACGTTGCACCTAATTCTTTCTCTAGAATGATGACACTAGCATTCTCTGGTCTCATGCCAAATAAAGCTTTTTTATATGTAGATGATATTATCATCATTGGTTGTAGTGAAAAACATCATCTCGATAATTTGGAAGACGTCTTCAAGATTCTTAGGAGACACAACTTAAAAATAAACCCATACAAATGTAACTTTTTTCGACCAGAGGTCACATTTCTTGGACATAAATGCACAGCAAATGGCCTCTTGCCAGACAACGCAAAAATTAATACAATCAAACATTATACAACACCCTCGGATAAAGATGCAGTAAGACGTTTCGTTGCATTTGCAAATTATTATAGACGGTTCATCCCAAACTTCGCCGTTATAGCAGCTCCTCTAAATCATATGACCAAGAAAACTGTTCACTTCAACTGGAACGAACAATGTCAAAAGGCTTTCGATAGACTAAAATCTGCGTTAATGTCACCAAGAATTTTGCAATATCCAGATTTTAAAAAACAATTTATAATAACTGTAGACGCTTCAAAACTTGGTTGTGGAGCCATATTGAGTCAAAAGTTTGACGATAGCGATCTGCCAATATATTATGCATCAAAGTCATTCACCCTCTCTGAACAGAAAAAGTCAATCATTGAACTAGAACTTCTTGCAATTCATTTTGCAATAACTCAGTTTCGCCCTTACGTCTATGGTACCAAATTCATTGTCAGATCAGATCACCGCCCGTTAGTCTACCTGTTCAATATTAAGGACCCTTCATCAAAATTAACACGAATTAGATTGGAACTGTCAGAGTATAATTTTACTGTGGAATACATAAAAGGGAAATTGAATGTAGGAGCAGATGCTTTATCTCGTATTTCAATAAATGACCTAAAAGATAGAAACAATCAAGTACTTGCGGTAACTACACGGGGTATGAATAGAAAAATAAATGACAATAACATTTCTGTGCACCAATCCTCTAATGACAACATTAATTTAAAAATTTATGATAAATTTTCTCATGAATTTAGTAAAGACATTTCAAGAATAAGAACAAAAATAATTGATTACTATGATAACCAAAAAATACTGCGAATAAACTTATACAACAAATTTAGAATACTGCTAGCTATGGACTTCTTTATTGTTAACGAAACACTTAATTTAGATTATTTGCTTTCGAGGCTGGAAATTGAAGCCAACAATCAGAAGATTTATAGAGCAGAATGGCCAAAAAATGATTTATTTTTCACAATATTTTCAGTTCAAAAATTAAAAGATTCTGGGTTAAAGGTATTAAAAAATTTTGAAATTGTTCTTACGCAACCAATCGAAACAGTAACAAATGAAGATGAGAAAGAAAAAATAATGAAAATTTATCATAACGATCCCATAATTGGAGGACATTGTGGTCAAAAAAAATTATATGCGAAAATAAGAACGAAGTATTACTGGAAGAGAATGACGAAAGACGTCGCGAAGTTTGTTAGAAATTGTTCTGAATGCAATTTAAATAAAGTTAAACCCTCAAACAGTGAGGAACTCGTGTTGACTCCAACACCGTCCCAAGCATTTGATATTGTGGTAGTAGACACAATTGGCCCTTTGCCACAGTCGAGTTATGGAAACAAGTATGCTTTAACACTAATGTGTGACCTATGTAAGTATTTGGTTACAATAGCTATACCGGATAAATCGGCCCGAACAGTTGCACGTGCCATATTGGAAAACTTTATACTGGTGTATGGAAAAATTAAAATTTTAAAGTCAGATTTAGGCACCGAGTTCAAGAACGAAATCGTTACGGAACTTTGTAATATGTTAAAAATTGAGCTAAAATTTTCGACTAGTTATCACCATCAAACTTTAGGCACAGTAGAACGGAATCATAGAGTTTTTAATGAATACCTTCGAGCATACCTAAATGAAAATTCGGCTGATTGGGATACCTATCTGAAATATTTCACATTCTATTACAATACAACGCCTGGTACAGTCTTTGACAATAAATTCACACCTTTTGAATTAGTTTTTGGGAAAAATGCAACATTGCCTAACGATACAACTACAAATTTAGATCCACTATACAATATTGAAAATTACAGCAAGGAGGTAAAACATCGACTACAAAAGACAAACTTAATAGCGAAAAATCTTATTAATAAACACAAAGCTAGAAATAAAACCTACTACGACAACTTTGTTAATCCAATAACGCTAAATATTAATGATTCAGTGTTGCGGAAGAAAGAACCGTATGACAAACTTCATAGTATCTATGAAGGACCGTTCATAGTAACAAAAATAGAGGGCACAAACGTTACTATTTATAACAAGCAAACAAGTAAAGAAAAAACTGTTCATAAAAACAGATTAAGGAAATGTAATAATCACCAAACAAATTAACTCATTTAAAATACTGCACTAAATAAACAATTGGGTGAAGGCGCTTCCTGGTGGGCCATTGGCTCCCCAGTCGAAGGGGTGGTGTCTGGTGGGCACTATCCCCTGAGCCCAATTGTTACACGGTGTTTAATATAACACATGGTTAATAAAACATGAACTATTTAAAAAAAAAAAAACCAAAACAAATTTGTAATAAATTTATAAAACTTTTTATTTAAAAACAATACATGTTTAATATAACATTGTAACAGAAAGAAAATAAAACAAAATTGCATTAAATTTACAAAACTTATTATTTAAAAACCAAAGGTACAAAATTTAAAAAAAAATACCTAAATTATAAACAAACAAAAAAAAAACAGACATGAAGAAAAACTATTTTTTTTTTCTATGCTCAAAAGCAAAAATATTTTTATTAAATTTTTCTATTTTTTAAATATATCGAAAACAAAATACAAACAAAAACACTGTACAAACATTTACTTTTTTGATGCAAAACAATTAGCACTTCTATATACATATAAAAAAAAAATTTTTTTTTCTTCTTTCTTTTTTTAATTAAATGGAAAAACAAAAATGAAATCTTAGAAATGAATAAAAATAAGATAAAAAACAGACTAAGGAAAAACAAAAAAAAAAAAAAAAAATTATTGGTAATACATATAAAATAAAGTATGTCGCAAATATAAACAAGTTCAATATTACAAAAATAATTCCAATACAAAATTTAAAAAAAAAAAAAAATTTTGAAATCGATTGTACAATTCTTAAAAATATACATACATATATACATATTCCGTGTTAATAATATAATTTAAACATTCCATGTTTAATGTGCATATAAATATTTACAGTTTTACCTAAAATTTTCATTTTCTACAAATATACATTATTGGAGATAACACTGTTTGTATATATATGTATATATCTTATTTTATAATGGAAAAAAGGTTGAACCAACCAGGACTGATCACCCAGATTGATTCAACACTTTTTTCTCTCAATAAAGGAGGCAAATAGGTAAAACCAATATCTAAACTCTTAACTACCCTTATTTATATACATACATAAGCTACAGCCGTTAAGTCTTAATTAGTTCTAACTAGTTTTACATCATTTAAAAAAAAGGGGAAGGTGTAGTGCCATCACTGACCTCAGACATTAAATGTACCTTAAATAGGCAACCATGTATAGATGAGTAGTTAATGAACAAATAAGAACATAAGAATAAAAGAGAACTCAGTGGTGACTGAGAAGAAGATAAGACAAGATGTGTTTTAATAGAACTACAGCGACACCTAGGCTTCCGGTCACACTTCTCTAGGATTGAAATTCTCCGCACCACGAGAAATGGTACTTATGACCTAGACTCCGTAAGAGTGCGGTGCTCCTATTCTAATGGACGGCCGATTAGGCGTAGGTCATTCTGGTTGGAATAACATACGCCGTTCCACGCGGGGATGCAAATCCGGACACTTCTTTTCTTTCGGAGCGTGCGGTATCCCTAGTACTCCGAACTACTCCACCTACCCTAGTGACCCCTAGCTTCTGGATTTCTTTTTCCACTGGATGGCATACGCCGTCCACTGGAAAAGGCAATCTGTTGGCTTGGTTTCCTAAACGTCCTATCTAGTATTTCTATTAAGTGGATTGCGCCAACTCAATAGTCGTACTACTATGATAATATTACTATGGAATTCACGCTTGGTTATATTACCTTCCACACCCAGCAGCCAGACACAAACTGCAAAACTTATACGTTGTGTTTCGCCCTTTATACCAAATTTGTGCTGCTATGTATTTTACTTCGGTTTTTTATAATGTGTTTGCTTTACTACAACACAACCACCATATACATGTGCGTACATTGTATCAGCACATCAACCACTCGTAGCTGATGATCATTAACAGTGATCAGCATGCCAATTGTATGGGACATGTAGTATGTGGCTACCGTTACTTATTTACTAAATAACAACGGCAGTTCATGCTTATGGTATAAATAAGGTATGTATAAAGAATTTAGCGAAAATATGTGCTTAATAACTGGAATTCATTCTTATAATAATAAAACATTAACGTAAAAATGTATTCATTCCAGTGTCATAAACTAATTTTAATTACAATATAAATAAACAATATAAAAATAATGCAAATAAAAGTAACATGTATTCCTTCCAGGATTATAAACTAATTTTCATTAACATATACATAAATAAACAATATAAAAACAAGTAAAAACGTTATATTCGACCGGGTCGAATCTTAAATACCCTCCAAATATTTAGTAAGTGAATTTGAAATGTTTAACTTGGTGGGACAGAGTTCCTTTATATAATATCGTACGTCAACGCCCACTAAAGGGGGCGGGGTTCAAAAATATACAATATCATGTTTTCCACAGACGAACGTATGGGCATTGCTAGACCGTCTTAGACTTCATCACAATTCTCTTTGGAGGCTATAAAAACTGTATTTTGGCGGGGTCGCTCTGGCAAGGGCTGTGGGGGAAACATATCACCTTTGTCATAAAACTCTAAAAATAAATGCTTGGGATAATTATATACAAAATTAAAATTTCTTTTTTTTTGATAGGGTCATTTAGTGGGCAAAGGGGGAGGAGGGGGTAGGGCAGCAACAGGCAGTAATAAAACTCTAAAGATAAATGCTTGGGATGATTATATACAAAATTTAAACAAAAAAATTTTTTTGGTAGGGTCATTTAGGGGGCAAAGGAAGAAGGGGGGGGGGGGGGCTAGGGCAGAAATCGGCAGTCATAAAACTCTAAAGATAAATTCTTGGGATGATTATATACAACATTTAAAAAAAAAATTTTTTTTTTGGTAGGGTCATTTTGGGGGCAAAGGAAGAGAGGGGGGGGGGTAGGGCAGGAATCGGCAGTCATAAAACTCTAAAGATAAATGCTTGGGATGATTATTTACAAAATTTAAAAAAAAAAAATTTTTTTTGGTAGTGTCATTTAGGGGGCGAAGGGGAAGGAGGGGGTAGGCAGAGTAGTACCAGGTTTCATCTCAGCTTCGTCATTAAAGCTTAAAAGTGTTATTTTTAAGGAATGTAGGCTTAAGTAAAACAATTTGTTAAATTTTTATGCTATTTTTGCCTATAATAACGCCCACTGAAGTTTGCGGGGTCAAAAAATATTTTTATTTTATTTAATGGCTCCAAGTTTAAGGTGTTGGACCGTATTTGGCATAAAAATATATCATTTGCTTAACAAAATAACCAAAAAACTTTAAAAATTATGTTGTATTTCCTGGGTTGGTTTAGTTCTTCTTAGGGGAACTTTTTTCCCTCTTGCCCGATTTAGCCCATCTTCGAACTTAGCCTGCTCTAAGTTTTAAAATATATTTATGCCAAATTTCAAGAGTCTAGCTCTTTTCGTTTGGACTGAATCGTGATTTCCACAGACGGACGGACGGACGGACATGCTCAGTTCGTCTTAGATTTCATCACTGATCAAGAATATATATACTTTATGGGGTCTGAGATGGATATTTCGATGCGTTACAAACGGAATGACAAAGTGAATATACCCTCCAAATTCTTTTTTGGAGGGTATAATAATGCAAATAAAAGTAACATGTATTCATTCCAGTATTATAAATTAATTTTCATTTTAATATAATGAACAATATAAAAACCATGCACATAAAAGTAACATTCATCCTTTTGTGCAGCAACTAAATCTAAGGGGGCATCTTGATGACGTGAGCGCCAAAAACGAAGTGGCTGACTTTTGTCGTCACAGGGCTAAATCGGGCAAGAGGGAAAAAAGTTCCCCTAAGAAGAACTACACCAACCTTTTAAAAACAACATAATTTTTAAAGTTTTTTTGTAATTTTGTTAAGCAAAATGATATACTTTTATGTCAAAGAAAGTCCAACGCGTTAAACTTGGAGCCATAAAAAAAATAATGATTTTTCGACCCCGCCCTCTTTAGTGGGCGTTATTATGTGCAAAAATAGTGTAAAAATTTAACAAATTGTTTTACCTAAGACTACATTACTTAAAAAAACTGTTTTTAAGCTCTAATGACGAAGCTGAGACGTAATCTGGTACAACTGTGCCCTACCCCTCCTTCCGCTTTGCCACCTAAATGACCCTATCAAAAAAAATTCTTTTTAAATTTTGTATATTATTATCCCAAACATTTATTTTTCGAGTTTTATGACAAAGGTGAAATGTCTCCCCCACAGCTCTTGCCAGAGCGACCCCGACAACATACAGTTTTAGTGCCCTCAACAAAAAAAGGACCCCACCCCCTTAAGTGGGCGTTGACGTAAGATATTATATAAATGAACTCGACCCGGTCGAATACATACAACGTTTATACTTGTTTCCTATCCAGTACTTAAAAGAGAGAGTTCTCACGTAAACACTTTAATACATTTAAGGTATTTTGCTCAACATTCTCGCATTGAGCCTAATCCAAAGCCCAGTTAAATATTTCGCCAGCTTCTTTTGGTCTTATTGTCTGCACATTAGTACTCGTATCTAAATCGTTGTCATTATCATCGGTCACTTCTAACTCCTCAATTTCACACGAATTAGGAACATTACCCAGTAAAACATCTTCATTCCACTTCTGAATGGATGATACTGTATAGTCAACCTTAAAACAATTTATAACGTTACTGGTCGTGTCGTTAAAATAACTTTAAAAAGCGGCAAACCTGAGGGTTTAGTTCATTAAGCAGATCAACTGCGAGCTCCATTTGTTGTTGCAGTTCCGATCTGATTTTTTTTGCCGCTATCACGGCTAGAAAACTGTTTCTGGGGGAAATGTCTCCCCCAAGCTCCTTGGCGGAATGACTGTCAAAAGTGAGATTTAAAATTGGGTGTAGAGATGTCTTAAAGGAACTCTGTCCCACCAAGTTAAACATTTTAAATCTACTTACTAAATATTTGGAGGGTATTTAAAATTCTACACGGTCGAAAATAAAAATAGAGTTGTACGGCTCGTGAATGAATTAATTCTGTTAAATCACTCATTCAACTGAGCGAGGTAAATCTTTCACTTTACTGAGCGTTTTTAGCTCTTTTCTTTAACTTCTTTCAGTTGATTCAGTTGTTTCTTTTGTTTCAGTTGATTCAGTTGTTTCAGTTGCTTCATTGAATCTGTCTCTTTCAGTAGCTCTATTCAATGCTTGTATGTCAAAATCTACATGAGAAAAAGGAATTAATTCACTCAGTGCAGATACAGACATGGAGTGGTCCCTTATATTATTAGAGTTGCCAGATGTAAACTTTTAAACAGCACTGCCATGATACATATTACAGTACTTATTAACTTGGTGCACTATTTATATGTATTTATTTTATGTATAGGTACATATATATATATATATATATATATATATTGTATATATACATATATATATATATATATATATATATATTGTATATATATTGTATATATACATATATATATATTGTATATATATTGTATATATATATATATATATATATATATATATACAATACATATATATACATATATATATATATATATATATATATATATATATATATATATATACAATACATATATATATATATATATATAAATATATATATACTATATATATGTATATATATAAATATATATATACTATATATATATATATATATATATATATATATACATATATAAATATATACTATATATATATATATATATATATATATACGATATATATATTGTAGTGTACCTCACATGTCTACAATGTTTACACATATCATACCGATCAACATTTACTATTAGCATTCATTTGAGTAACATACGTTTAAGTGTGTCTAAATAGTTCAATGCATTTCGTTGACTTTTCTTTTTTTTCGAGGTGGTCAACTGGTAAAGCTGAGAAAGGAGCTGGCAGACTCTCTTAGGTTGGTAAAAGAGACAGACCCTCCGTTAAGTTGGGAGCGAGCACAAAAGGTCCGGAATAGAATAGATGAGCTTAAGCTAACAATAAAGAAAAGAAAAAAAGAAAAGCAAAACAACTCTTAAAGAATTCTATGGCAGTAGGACCAATTTGGGGCAATCCAATGGGCAAACCTCAAAGTAAGGTTGAAATTCAAGAGAATATCTTGAACAGTGGAGAAGCTACCAACAGCAAGCAGATCCCTGATAACATTCTTATATTAGCGATAATTGTAGTATTATTATATACAGCATATAGGATAAATAAATATTTTAAATAATATGTTCACACATATAGACACAGACAAATAAACAACGCAGTAAGCGATGTATAAAAATAAAAAGTTTATAAACAAATAATATTTATGTGTTGCAAGACTTAAATTTTATAAATGTACCTATTTAGTTATGGAAGAAAGCATTTCTAAATTGCAGGATTTGCTAAAGAATTTAAAAAAGAAACCAGGAAGGACATATACTAGAAAAACAGTAAAAGGAAAACTAGAATATATAAAAGATTTAAAGAAACAATTTCAGGAAGACGAGGTTAGGCAAGGGGAATCAGAAGAAGTTGTAGCACTAAAGTTAGAATTTAAAAGCATTTATTCGATGGTAAAAGAGTATTTGATAGAGAAAGAAGAAGAGGAGAATAAAGTTATCAACATGGCATCATTTAGTTTGGAAACCACTTCCAAGGCACTCCCATTATTTGCAGGAAATTATTTGGAACTTGAAAGTTTTCTTGTAACAGCGGAGTTATTGCATAAAACACTGTCAAACGAGGCAAAACTAGATTTCCTCCAATATGTTTATCATGCTAAATTGACATCCACAGTTAGAACAGCACTAGGAATATATGCTAAACCGGAAAATTTTGAAGAACTGAAGGAATTGTTAGAAAATAGATATAAGAGTAGAGAGACAATTCCTGAACTACAAAATAGATTAAACATATTGTTCCAAGGAAAAATGTCGATTAACTCATTTCCTGAGAAAATCACTGGAATAATAGATAAGTTAAACAAATTGGGAATTGCCGAGTTAGGAACCCAAGTATCAGAGCCAGAAAAAAGGGTTATAATTAAATTAAACAATAAGTTAGCGTTAGAAACTTTTAAAAAAAGGTCTGAACGAATCTTACAAAGCAACCATATATGCTGCTCGACCAGAAAATTTGCAACAGGCTAGTGAACTCGCATTGCAGTTAGAGAGCGAAAAAGTAGCCAATCAAAATTCAATCCTTTATTTTAGGACACAATACCCACAACAGAACAATAGACTACAAAACAGACAACTCAACAATTCCAATAACAATAGATACAGGAACAACAATAATAGGATGGACAAGAGAAGTAATTTCAACATAAACAACAATAGGAATAATTACAATTCTAACAACAACAATAATAGAAATAACTACAATAGAAATAATAGATATAATAATAATAATAGCAATTCATATGACAATTCTAACAGAAACAACGGATTTAATAATAACAACAACTCAAATAGAGGTAGAAATAATAGACATGGAAACAATAACAATAGACAAATATACTCAATAGAATGTTCGGAAAACGAGCAAGGCTCGGGATAGGTATCTATTTCGGACAGCCAGAATTAAAAATTTGCAAAATAACCAATAATAATACCAATTTTATAACAGCAACATTCAAAAATAAAGAATTAACATTTCTCATCGACACTGGAGCCGACATATCACTTTGTCGTATGCGAACTGATTTCGATGATGAACCTTTAGACTCCGAAGAAAAATATAAATTAACTGGTATAACTACAGAAGAGATCCCACCTCTTGGCACTATAAAATTGGACATAACATTATCCGGTGAGATAACAAGTCATTCATTTCACTTAGTTAATTCAGATTTCCCAATAGAAACAGATGGTATATTAGGCAGAGATTTCTTAAAGAAATATCTATGTAAAATAGATTATGAAACATTTACAATTTCTATGTACATAAACGATACAACTAGAATACTTCCAATGTATGCAAAAACATTTGCATCGTTATTAATAAAAATACTTCCAAGAACAGAAAGCATACATGCAGTTAAACTTAATTTAACTGAAGACAGCGTGATTTTTAATGACGAATTAAAACCAGGTGTATTTTTGAGTAATTCGATAGCACCCAAAAGTGGAATGACACATTTAAAGTTTTTGAACACAACAAACGATGAAATAATTTTAAAGGGCATTAAACTACAAACTGAGCCCCTGAAAAACTACGATATATTAAATTACAATACTGACATAAATACTAAACGTTTTGAACATGTACTGAAAAACTTACAAATAGATTGCAATGATGACTATGCAAAAACAGAGTTAATAAACATTTTTAGGAAATATCATAATGTATTTCACCTCGAAAACGAAAAACTGACAGTAAACAATTTTTACAATCAAAAAATCACGACTTCGGACAATACTCCAGTTTATATAAAAAACTATAGACTACCTCACTCGCACACTGACATAATAAATGAACAAGTACATAAAATGCTTGGTGACGACATAATAGAACCTTCAGTAAGTCCCTACAATGCACCCTTATTGCTTGTGCCAAAGAAAGGCGCAGAAGACAAAAAGAAATGGAGACTAGTAGTGGATTTTAGAAAACTGAACGAGAGAATAGTGAACGACAAATTCCTACTAACACGACTGGAAGACATTTTAGATAGACTAGGTAGAGCTAAATGGTTTTCAACACTAGACATGACAAGCTCTTTTCACCAAATTAAATTAGACAAAGACTCAAGACCATTGACAGCATTTTCTACACCACAAGGACATTACCAATTCAAACGACTGCCATTCGGATTAAAAATCTCATCAAATAGTTTTCAGAGAATGCTAACGATTGCACTCTCAGGACTGGAATCTGAAGCATTTCTCTATGTAGATGATATAATCGTGTACGGATGCAGTTTGAATCATCATAACCAAAGTTTGGTAAAGGTTTTAGACAGACTACAGAAATATAATTTAAAGCTTAATCCCAAGAAATGTTATTTCTTGAGATCAGAAGTAATTTATTTAGGACATTTAATAACAAAGGACGGTGTAAAGACTGACCCATCAAAATATGAGGTAATCACAAATTATCCAACACCAAAGGACTCGGACGAAGTCAGACGTTTTGTAGCATTCTGTAACTACTGCAGAAAATTTATTCCAAATTTTGCAGACATCGCTAAAGATCTGAATGCTTTATTAAAAAAATCAGTAAAATTTGTATGGACAGAAAAATGTCAGCATGCTTTTGATGATTTGAAAGAGAAGTTGATGAATCCTCCGGTACTACAATACCCGGATTTTGACAAACCTTTCATTTTAACAACAGACGCCTCTTACTACGCGTTAGGTGCAGTTTTATCCCAAGGTGAAATAGGTCAAGATTTACCTATCTCTTACGCTAGTAAATCACTGCAGAAGCATGACATCAATAAGCCTGTAATAGAAAAAGAACTTTTGGCAATACATTGGAGTATAAATTTCTTTAGACCGTATCTGTATGGTAGAAAGTTCATAGTAGTGACAGACCACAGACCTTTAATTTCATTGTTTTCACATAAAAACCCATCATCAAAGATGACACGTATTAGACTAGATTTGAGTGATTACGATTTTTCAATTGTTTACAAGAAAGGCAAGATGAACACAAACGCAGACGCACTCTCAAGAATAGAGATTAACACAGACATTTTAAGACAAATGATACCTAAAGACAATGATATAAATGAGACGAAAATTTTAGCAACAACGAGGGCGATGAGAAATAATGAGGCAAATAAAGAATTAAATAATACGGAAAATAAAGAATTAGATAGTGAGAAAAATATAATAAAAGATAAAGGAAAAAGTATTAATAATAAGCGCTTAGACGGAACAGTTTTGGAGAATGACAACCCTCAGAAGCCTGATCAACTTCAAATATGGGATTGTACATCCATAAACGACGTCAAAAATATAAGAAAACTGCAGTTTAATGAAATTGATAGAATTGAAAGTATTGAAAATATATATATATATATATATATATATATATATATATATATATATATATATATATATAGTATATATTGAGAAGAATATTGTGCACATAGGATGTAATGATAATTCATCGAAACCAGTTTCGACCATGAAGAAGTTGCATACCTAAAATATAAATAATGAATATAATAAGCTAGCAAGATTCAGTGATAAATCAGCGAAACTAGATTCGATACTGATGAAACTGATATCTAAAATGAATAAAGAAAATATAAAGGAATTAGCACTTGCAAGTGAAGATGAAATATTTAGAATGTATAGAAAAGAAGAATTTAAGAGCTCGTATAAAAGAATAAAGATAAATAAGAAAAGTCCTCAGTTGAAAATATTAATATACAACGCCCCAAAGAAAATAAAAGATGACATATTGAAATATAAACTGATTGATGAATTCCACAATGCCACACACGCAGACCACTTAGGAACGGTACATTTGGAAAGGCATGAACAAGATGGTAAAGAAATTTATATCATATTGTGAAAGTTGTAATAAATATAAACAAACAAAACACATAAAAGAACCACTTACGATAACAAACACTCCAAACAATAGTTTTGAGGTCATATCTATTGACACTGTAGGTCCACTTCGAATTTCAAACGACTATCGTTACATTCTGACAATACAATGTGAGTTGACTAAATTTGTCGTAGCACACCCCATGCCGACAAAAGATGCAGTTACGACAGCAAAAACACTTGTAGAGGAATTTGTTTTGAAATATGGTCAATTTAAAGTACTTAAATCGGATAGAGGAACAGAATTTATGAATGAAGTAATGCGTAATGTATGTGCATTGTTAAACATTAAACAAATATTTTCAACACCATACCACCATGAAACACTAGGCTCAATAGAAAGAAACCATAGAGTTCTAAATGAATTTTTGTTAACTACATCAAATTATTATGAATGGGATAAGTGGATTCTATATTTTACTTTTGCCTATAACACTTCACCATATGTAGACACGGGCTACACGCCTTTTGAATTACTATATGGAAAATTACCATGCTTTCCAACTGACACTTTAGAAAACAAATCAAAAATTTATAACTATGAAGACTACGTACAAGAGTTACGCATCAGATTACAATTTGCCTTAAACAAAACAAAACAATTACTAATAAAATCAAAAGAAAGAAGAGCCATAACAAATAGAAATTGTAATGAGTTGAATCTAAGAATAGGAGATTTAGTTTTAGTAAGAGTAGAAAATAGAAGAAAGAATCAAGGTCCATACAAAGGTCCATTTAGGATAATTGATATAAACGGTGTTAACACAACCATAGATTATAACGGTATGGAAAAAACCTACCACAACAATAACTTAAAACACTATAAATATATGTCATATTTAACTTTATATTTTACCACACATTTACTACAATATTTTTATAATTATTTTCAAATATATTTTAATATAATCATAAGAAAATTTGGGTGGTGTCAAATTAACTCTATGCATTTCTTTGTGCTACACACTGATTTATCAAATGAGAAGTATGTCATTTAAAAATATCAAACTCCATGATACCGAATAAAAAATTATGTAATAGGTTTAGAATTATTTTCATAAGCTGTATATAAACTGGCGTGATCCCAGAATAAAGTAGACATTGTTGTATGAAGAACTAAACTGGCAACAACTGCCTTAGTTTTATTTAATGATAATAAGTCTCCTTGTGCCCTTACGAGAAATTGTAAGATCGGCATAAGATTAGCTCCAACCAGTGGCACATTTGCCGGTTGAAAAGTATTTTCCAAATAAACAAATTGTAGACAAGCATTACAATATATATATATATATATATATATATACATATATATATATATATATATATATATATATATATATACATATATATATATATATATATATATATATATATATATATATATATATATATATATAAATATATATATATATATATATATATATATATAAATATATATATTAATATATATATATATATATATATATATATATATATATATACATATATATATATATAAATATATACTATATATATATATATATATATATATATATATATATATATATATATATATATATATATATATATACTACCTATATATATATATATATATATATATATATATATATATATATACTATATATATAATATATATATAATATATATATATATATATATATATATATATATATATATATATATATATAAAGGGTGTTTTTTATGAAGTTTTATTTTTATACGAATCACTCTGTTGTCTGACAGCTGTTTTGACAGTTTAAAGTGACGTCTCTACTCAGTATTGTTTGGCAAATCATCATGAACAGGTTAACTCTATAACAACGCTTCCAAATCGTGGAAATTTGTTTTCAAAAAAAGTGTTCCATTAAAAATGTTTATCCGCTTTTTTACTGCAAAATTCTCTTCAGTGATGAGGCGCATTTTTGGTTGAATTGATATGTCAACAAGCAAAATTGCCGTATTTGGAGCAAAGATAATCCACACGTCGTTCAAGAATTACCAATGCATCCCGATAAATGTACTGCTTGGTGCGGTCTATGGGCTGGTGGAATCATCGGTCCTTATTTCTTTACAAATGAGGAAGGACGACTCGTTACCGTGAATGGAAATCGATACAGAATCCTGATCAATGAATTTTTGGTACCAAAACTTCAAGATATGGATGTAAACGAAATGTGGTTTCAACAGGTTGGTGCCACTTGTCATACTGCGGACGAAACAATGGACTTATTGAAAGAACATTTCAACGACATTATTTCGAGAAATGGACCGGTGAATTGGCCTACGCGTTCGTGTGATTTGACGCCATTAGATTATTTTTTGTGGGGATACCTGAAATCATTGGTTTACGTGGATAAACCAGCAACGATTGACGCTTTGGAAACCAGTATTCAACGTGTCATTGCTGAAATACGTCCTCAAATGCTTGAAAAGGTGGTCGAAAATTGGACCTCCAGAATGACCTTTGTGCAAAATAGTCGTGGTGGCCATATGCCCGAAATTATATTTAAATGTTAAATGACAAGAAATTATCTACCAAATAAAAAATTTTTTCTGGCCATTTCATAATTTGGCATGTGTTTTATTTAAAGTTCAAATCAGCAAGCTCTTATAAAAACACCCTTTATATATATATATATATATATATATATATATATATATATATATATGGGCATTTCCACAGAAACGTCAGCCACAGCCAAAAAATTTATGGTCTATGAAAGTATGTTATTTTAAAATATTTTTTTAGAGAATCTATCAAACTTATCTAATTTAAACAATTTTTACTTTTATTCATAACTCATTTTGAAATATTCGAATGTAAAGTCGAATAATTGCAAAAGTTTTGTTTTAAACTTTTCTATTGATTGTTTTGTTTTGATTAATGTTCTTATTGAGAGACATGCATTGACATTTGCTTTTATAAACCTCAGTTTATATTTAAAGAATATGAGAAATATGTAAAAGGAACGAAGCGATTGCCAATTACGGAAAATTTTTTCTTTGCTTTACCGTATATTTCGTTGTAGCGTGCGACATTGAAAAAGAACATTTTTTTATCAGTGAGTCGAAGGTATTTGAACAAAACGCATCAAACGCAAGTAACAATTATATATTTTTATTGCAAATTAAAAAAAAAATTTGCTGCAAAATAATCAGCGCTTCGTTCTCTTCACTTATTAAAAGTTTGAAGCGTGCGACATCGTAAGTGTCGCTTTGTTCTCTTCACTTATTAAAAGTTTGAAGCGTGCGACATCGTAAGTGTAAAATGCATAAAATAAATAAAAATTCTAAAATATATTTATTTGTATATGTTAATATAAAAATTGCGAATGTAGATGAGTAAAAATGGCGGAGAAAAAAATAAAGCCAACTGCAAACGATGAAGAGAAAGGTTAGTTCTCACGGAAAGGGAGCCGTCGATGGAGTTGGGACTATCATTAAAAGAAAAGTGTGGCAAACAACCAAATCTAAAAAGATTTTTTTACCCGATGCACTATCGTTTTATGAATGTGCAAAAATCAACATAAATGGAATCAAAATGCATTTTATGCACTACATATATATATATATATATATATATATATATATATATATATATATATATATACATAACGTAACTGAGAAAAATCTCCAAAATGCAACGTTAAATAGAAAATATCACTTTATTAAAATAGTTTCGAAAGCAAAATATTTAAAAGTCACAAATCGGGTTGATTTCTATTATTGTGGCAAGGCTAAGGATCATTTAAATATTTATCCAGTAATTACTTATGTTCAATTAATGTGTTTACATATTAACGAAAAAATAAAAAGGCATAATTGGTTGTTGTATCAGCTAGTCAGATGCTTTCATGACATTTTCAATTCATAAATTATGGCTGAGCTAAAGAATCAACTGAGCTAGTGAATGAATTAATTCAGTAAAGTGGTTTGATTGTAATTGGCTTGACAAACTAAGGCTGCGAAGATAGCTTTTCCCCAGTTATTTTAAGCAGGCAAACTTCAAATCTTTTGTTAAAACCCTGCAACCCTCCATCACTTGCGTTAAAAGAATATTCCTTTTAAAAAATATCAAACGGTAACACGGGTATTATAACAATAACATGTTAACATCAGGTTGATACAGTTCCCGTATTCTTTTTCACAATAAAATTTGTGTAAATGGGAACTGTTATCAAATTCAACTAAGCCACCTAATAAGTGGTGACAAACACAATACACATGAGCACTGATGATGAAAAGGTTGCGTCTTTCGAAAACAGCTGTTCTGCTCTGCTGTGTAAGTTGAATAAAACTGATGTTGACTTTCCTTTGTGCCTTGGAATATTTATCATGTCTTTCTGAGATTTAAATTAAAAATTTCGAACAATTAGCCTATAGAATCTTAATTCAATTTAATATAGCAATATAAAATGTTCTTCTCTTTAGCCTTTTCCTTAAGCGCTAATGCATTAACCGGATAATTCCTTTCTCTTTGCTTAAAAAAGCGCCTATAGCTTTTACATTTTCGGCAACTGATGCTCTTAATGTCTATCTTTTTCCGGGACCGGAAAGTATGTTATTAACACAGTCCAAAATTTTATTTTTTTATTTATTTTTTGCCTTGCTAATTGTTGATTTCGAGATCAACATGATTGATCTACCGCACTTGTACCCTTTTCGAATAAATCCAAAATATTTGCTTTTTCTTGTAACTTAAGCACTTTTGGTTGTTTTGAGCACATTTTGGTAATGTAACACTTACGAGAACAAAAGAGCAGCTAAACAAAAACAAGTAAAAACGTTATATTCGACCGGGTCGAATCTTAATACCGTCCAAATATTAAGTATGTAAGTAAATTTAAAATATTTAACTTGGTAGGACAGAGTTCCTGTAAGACATATCTGTACCCAATTTTAAACCTCTATTTTGAGAGAGTCATTTCGGGAAGGGCCGTGAGAGAGACGTTTCACGTCTGCAAGATCAGCGACCATCTCAGCTTCTTATGGGCTTAAGGAATACAAATTGATCAGTATTTACACTATTTTTGCATATAATATCTTACGTCAACGCCCACTAAAGGGGGTCCAAAAATAGACTACATAGGGGTAGGGGGTAGGGCAGAGTAGTACCAGTTTACGATTCAACTTCTTCATTAAAGCTTAAAAATTTGATTTTTAAGGAATGTAGACTTAAGTAAATTAATTTGTTAAATTTTTACACTGTTTTTGCATATAATAATGCCCACTAAAGGGGACTTGGTCAAAAAAAAAAATTTTTTTATTTTATGGCTTCAAGTTTAACGCGTTGGACCTTCTTTGACATAAAAATATGTCATTTGCTGAACAAATTACAAAAGCACTTTAAAAATGATGTTGTTTTTTAGAGGTTAGTTTAGTTCTTCTTAGGGGAACTTTTTTCCCTCCTGCCCGATTTAGCCCATCTCCGAACTTAACCTGTGCTATCCTTCAGAATATATTTATAACAATTTGCAAGAGCCTGGCTCTATTCGTTTGGACTGAATAGTGATTTCCACAGACGGACGGACGGACATGCTCAGATAGTCTAAGATTTCATCACTGATCAAGAATATATATACTTTATGGGGTCTCAGATGGATATTTCGCTGCGTTACAAACGCAATGACAAACTGAATATACACTCCATAATCTTTTTTTGAGGGTATAAAGCATATGTAGGCAATGTGGGTGAGCACAATTCATTTGTATATAAATTCGCTCTTGAGTCACACGTATTTGTAGTTACTCACAAAACACAAAAATTGTGATTCACAATTCAGTCTATCACAAGCTTCTAACGAAGACGGTTGTTTGAGCGCTTGTTGAAAAAAATTATTTAAGTGTGGGGAGAATGCTCGTTTGTTTACAAAATTGTGAGAGACACACACAAACTCAAAATGTTGATGTGTTTGTGCCTATATCTGGTATAAAGAGACAATATGTACAATTGCAATTACTTTTCTACTCTACATACTTATAAGGAGAAACCCAAATTTCTCAACTAATCTCATAAATAAACTGTTGCTAAATTCAAAATTTTGTTTTATTTAAAGTTGACGTTTTAGAGCAGTTGACATTTTAGAGCTTTGTGGTTTGGTTGACGTTTTAGAGTAAACAATGTTAAAAAATAAGGGTTGACGTTATGTGATGCTGGCGTAAACGAGTGTTGACGTTTTGCCGAGTGCACTGTATTATTATTATTATAGGAGGCCATAAGCACCGCGGCCCAAAGGATCTTTTGTGCAGCCCAAGTGTTCACTGATGTAGATTGAGGCTGCGAATAAAGCCAATTACTCTACCCGGTGAGATATCGTACACCTCGCCTGGAGTCATGAAATTGCCTCCGAGGAACCTCCTCCTGCACGACGCCACTGCCGGACAGTTACAGAGAACGTGCTCCGGTGTTTCCTCCTCTGCTCACTTTGGTCTCAGAATTGTCCATGGTAAACTGGTGTCGTCTGAGACCGAAGTGTCCGGTAACCCAACCCGTTAATAATCTAATGTCATTCTTGTCCATCAGCATTAATTTTTGGCACTTCTTCCCAGAAACGTTTTGCCTGTCTTAGGCCGTGAAGGGCTTTCCAGTGGCGATTAAACTCCACCCGAGCCCAGGAGTCATTCTATTCCTTGATAAATCCTCCTAAAATGCCAAAGAAGGGTTCCGGTCCTATGAATCTACGATGGGCTCCTCTGTTCACCAGACAGTCAGCCCGTTCGTTCCCAGCATGGCCCTTATGGCCAGGCACCCAGCGTAACGTCAGCCTGTTCTGAGCGCCCAGTTCTATCAGCGATGTAACACAGTCCATAACAACCCCTGACCTACGAGGTTATGTATATATATATATATATATATATATATATATATATATATATATATATATAAATTGTTAATTTTGGGCTTAAGTTCGAATCTGCATGACTGCAAATGATTTTTTATTATTTTATTAATAAATGAATTTGTTCAAATTCTATTTATTATTTTTTATATTAAGATTGGAATATTAAGAATATTTTCAATAATCATCAAACCAGCAGAACGGATCAGTACTGATTTCGAGGCCGCTACGCCATCTCATCAGCGTTCTTTGTTCAATTTTTCCACTTTTGCAAGTGGTGCTAGTTAGTAGGAATATCAACTATTTAACCAATATTTTAACGAAAATAGAATATGAGAAGTTATCACACTCATATTTTTAAGTTATTACCTTTTTGGTTAGTACGAAATTCCCCAACCCTCATATTCAATTTTCGTTAAAATATTGGTTAAATAGTTGATATTCCTACTAACTAGCACCACTTGCAAAAGTGGAAAAATTGAACAAAGAACGCTGATGAGATGGCGTAGCGGCCTCGAAATCAGTACTGATCCGTTCTGCTGGTTTGATGATTATTGAAAATATTCTTAATATTCCAATCTTAATATAAAAAATAATAAATAGAATTTGAACAAATTCATTTATTAATAAAATAATAAAAAATCATTTGCAGTCATGCAGATTCGAACTTAAGCCCAAAATTAACAATTTACATTACAAAGTTCGACTAATAAAAATTCATACATAATTTATATATATATATATATATATATATATATATACATATATATATGTATATATATACATATATATATATATATATATATATATATATATATATATATATATATATATATATTATATATTATATATATATATATATATATATATATATATATATATAATGGGTGATCCATTTCGAGGCTCCCTACTTTTTTAAAGAAAACAGCACAGAAAATTCAATTTTCGATGACTCGTTCTAGCATTTCGACTGGTAACTGGCGAATGACACGCGAGTTATGGAAATGAGTAATAACAGCACAGCCACCAAGCCAGCAACAACGACAACTATAACAACAACATCTATGTTTTAATCATATATAGGTTGACACACTTTACTACTTCCTATATACAAGCCACTAGATACAATCACATAAACAACTATTTAGTTCTTTAAGAATTCTGTTTTATTATAAATACTATTAAATTTAAGAAGAATTTTGTTCTACTATAAAAATTCAACTAGTAATCAATTTATCGTAACACAATTAAATTTAAGAAGAATTTTGTTTTACTATAAAAAATTTCAATTGGTAATCGATTTATTGAACACTATTAAACTTATGAAGAATTCTGATTACTTTATCAAATATCGAGTCATCAGTTTTACATACTTTTGTTTTAATTTAAAATCATGTTTTGAAAAATAAAAATATTATTGTAAGAAGTGTTGTGAAACGAATAACTTGTGTTTTATTTTTTTGTGTAGAGTGGGTGGAATAACATAAATGGCGCAGTCGGTTTAGTCCTGAGTGAACGATTTCAAAGAAAAAGTATTAATAAAAACTGTGAGGGAATAGCACAGAAAAAGGATTAAAAAAAAAAAATGTTAATCCGTTAAAACTATGAGGGAATATCACAGAAAAAGGATTCAAAATAAAAGTTAAACCACTTCGAGGGAATATCGAAGAAAAGCTTTTAAAACACAAACTAATAAGGAATCGGCGAGTTTCAACTCCTTGTCACCAGGAACAAAGGATGTTCATAATAATACTTTTGGTCTGGTACGCGAAAAAGTGTAATGTGCATAATAAAATAAAAAAACCATCACAGAAGCTTGTACAGCAATAAAATACTAAACAAAAACTGTAGCCCAAAAAGCCAGACCCTCCAGGTTAGAAGAGTATATATAAAGAAATAAAATATAACAAAATAATAAAGGAAGAGTGGAAAGATTTATAAATATAAATTGTAAAATATACATTATTTTTTATTATTCAAAGAATTTCATTTATTAAACGAAAATATATTAAAAAAAATTCTGCTATGAAATTTTCTATTTGACACATTGTTGTCACAATACTATTATATATAAATGAAATTTATTTGTTGGTGGTTAAGCAATGTCTATATGCATTTCATTGGTGCTTTACCAAATCGTCAGTAGACTTTAACTACAGTTTTGAAAAGTTAAAAACCTCTTATCTTATGCATATACTTCCGAAAACCATCTGAGAATTCATAACTTGTAAATTACAAATTAGTTGATATAGTTTTGTATGAGTTTCAAGGCCTACTATTCTTATTCTGTTGTTATTTATGAAAATAATTTGTAATTTACAAGTTATGAATTCTCAGATGGTTTTCGGAAGTACATATATGCATAAGAAAAAAATCCTTATAGCCATACATGTCTGAAACCTTGACTGCATATCATTGGTTTATCTGACAGGAGTTCAGAGGGAATATCTGAACAAATATAAAGCTATAAAAAAAATAAGAAGTAAAAATAAATAAATCATAAAGCTATAAAAAGAAGCAAATGAAAATTATTATTAATATTTGTTAATTGAAAATTATTATAAGAAATTTTTACATAAACATAGTACTATATATATAAATATGTATATAAAATTGAGTCCACCTAGCATTTTGAAATATTTTAATAAAATTGATGGATTTTCTTTATAAATAAAATAAAAAATTTATATAAAAAATATATAGAAATTAAATAATAAATTAAAAAGTACTGCTTGTAAATGAACAAATGAAAAGTAAATAAAAATACATATTTTAAACCATACCCGAGTACTTTAGAAAGATTATTTAGAAGTAGAAGTTTAAGTTCAATTTCCGAAAACCCCTCATTGGAAGATATAACACTTCAAATAGAAACAACCAATATGCCAAATTTAACAAATGTTCAACCAGGACCTTCTGGGGTTACCACTCCAAACATTCACTCCTTTGAAGCACTTCGCATTCCTGATGCAATCAAAGATTTACCAACATATGAAGGCAATCCACGTCTTTTAAACGAATTTATCAATAATGTTGAAGAAATTTTACTTCATATTAGAGCTTATGACGCAACACCGCAGGGTCAGATAATATTAAGAGCTATCCGCAACTAAATCGTAGGACAGGCTAATGAGGTGCTTAACATGTACTGTACATTAAACTGGGACGACATTAAACAAAACCTTATATTACACTATTCCGACAAACGAGCAGAAACATCACTAATTAGCAACCTTCACAGTATTCGCCAAAAATTTAACAGCGTGGAAAAATTTTATAGCGAAATAATAGAGATCCAAGCATATTTATTTAATAATATTCCGATACATGAACGAGATGAAAGAGTAGTGAAATCGAAAAGGGAACTATATTCAGAAATGTGTCTAAACAGTTTCTTAATCGGGTTAAGAGAACCTGTAGGATCAAATATTAGAGCATCCAACCAGATTCATAGGCAGAAGCGTTTTCCTTGTGCATTAAGGAACAAAACATCTTCTATATGAAAATAGACTATCCAAAATTAAAACTATCCAAATTATAGTGAAAACAGGTACAATAATAGGTTCATACCTTTTTCACCCCAAAATCAAAATACACGGCCTCAACAACCAAGAGCATTAGAAAACTATAATCCCCAAACTTTACAACATAGAACCAGCACTAATTTTTCTCACCAGAGTTATAACCAAAACCCATTTAAAGGTAATACATTTTAAGATACAATAAACCGGAGCCTATGGATACAGCTCCGGGGTATATAAAAACCCCAGCACCCACTACAACTCAGAGGTCGTTTAAGACAGATCACATAATGAGTACAGTTGCACCCAGTAACCAAAATAGAAGAGGAGAACATTCAAGACGATTAATGCCCAGAAACATTACCACCAATCTCAGGCTACCGACAAAGTCTGGATCAGTACCACGGGTTAGAAGACGATATTTTAAACATAGAAGACAACACAAATTTTCACGTAATGTTGACAATATACAAAATACCATTTCCACATTTGAGACCACTCACAGAACTACAAGTTTCACAAAAATAACTAGGCTAAAACTACAGGAACTAGAAAATAAAATACAGACACGTATGCCGTATAAACGAAATAAACGCGGATTTATCAAGGGATTAGGTACACCATCAAGTCCATAACAGGTAATATGGACGCTAACGATGCACTTTCTATAAATAAACAAATACAAGACATCAAAATTAATACAACACATATCGAGACTATATTGACAAACCAACATCAAAGAAACTCAATTATGCAGAAAAGGTTGCAAAACGTCACTGATCACATAAACAAAGAACAGGATAGAATAGAAACCTACATCAACAGATTAGCGAACAAAATTTTAATAGAAGACAACTAACTTTCTGAACTTCAGTACATTAGCTAAATTAACTACAACATAGACCTTTTAAATAATCACTTATCTAACATAGCTAAAGCGGTTATTTTTAGCAAAACTAAATGTAATATTCAAATTCATACTAAGCAATACAGAAATAGATGAAATAAGTAAATATATGGGAAATCAATCAATAGAAATTAGCTCCAAAGAACAAATATATGAATTACTTGGACTCCAAGCATATTACAATAACTCAAACATTATATTTAACATACAAATACCAAACATATCAAAAGAAAATTATGAACTTTTTCACATACTTCCACTTTCTATAAATGAAACTAAAAAGATAAAAATAAAACCATACATATTATACAATAAAAACCACATTCAATTTTTCGACAAACCTTGCCCAAAAATCGAGAACTCCTACTATTGCATGAACTCACCACACACTGAGTACACAACTAATTCCACCTGCATCGCAATAATAATTAACAACAAGGACGCATTATGCGACTTAGAAGACGTTGGCAACATAAATACAATCACACAACCTGAACCAAACTATATACTTTTCATCAATGTAAACGAAACTGCCCTTGCTGCGAAGCTGCAGCACGGGCACTTACAAAGTCGAAGGAGCAAATCTCCTTTTCTACAACAACTGTGCAATCAATATTAACGGCGAAAATTACAAAGACGATCCCATGGTATACAGAGATGAATTTTCCCCACCACTTACACGCTACTCCGAAATAAATGCAAAAACAATAACTGACAAATTGATCCTTGACAAACTGAGAAGTTACCAAATAGGAAACTATGAATCAACAGCAAAGAAAGACAACGCAACAATTGTTCATTAGTCATCATATTTACTACAGTCATCATCTAGATTACAAAGACAAAAATTAGAACCCAATACATCCCGAGGTATTCCTTCAAAGTTCCAGCCCCTTCGCTATCCTTGTGGCCCTCACTTTACTCGAAGGGGGAGGAGTTATGGAAACCCCCACAACCATAACAGCACAGTCACCAAAAGCACCAAGCCAGCAACAACGACAACTATAACAACAACATCTGTGTTTTAATCATATATAGGTTGACACACTTTACTACTTCCTATATACAAGCCACTACATACAATCACATAAACAACTATTTTGTTCTTCAAGAATTCTGTTTTATTATAAACACTATTAAATTTAAGAAGAATTTTGTTCTACTACAAAAATTCAACTAGTAATCAATTCATCGTAACACAATTAAATTTAAGAAGAATTTTGTTTTACTATAAAAAATTTCAATTGGTAATCGATTTATTGAACACTATTCAATTTATGAAGAATTCTGTTTACTTTATCAAATATAGAGTCATCAGTTTTACTTTTGTTTTAATTTAAAATCATGTTTTGAAAAATGAAAAGATTATTGTAAGAAGTGTTGTCAAACGAATAACTTGTGTTTTATTTTTTGTGTTGAGTGTGTGGAATAACATAAATCGCGTGACGTTTTCCTCCAAGGCCTAAATCGAAGCGGCTTTGTCCGCATAAACTTTAGACTACATATCCCCAAAAGAAAAAGTCTAACGATGTGATATCACACGATCTTGGTGGCCAATCGACCGGGGCAAAACGTGAAATTATGTGCTCACTGAAATTTTCTCTCAATAAATCCATTGATTGATGTGTTGTGTGGGAAGTGGCGCCGTCTTGCTGAAACCAAAAGTCGCCGAGATCACGACCTTCAATTTCAGGCATCAAATAGTCGGTTATCATGTCCGAGTTCCTGCGAACGGCGCCGAATCGACTCTCCAACGGTCTTCGTGCACACTCTCAGCTACGGCCGCTATATTTTCTTCACAGCGTGCTGGACGTGGTCTATTCGGTCGAATATTATACAATAATGAATGATGGGTGTCAAAATGGGTGATGGTGTTCGGCTCAGTAGGCCGTTTATGTTGACCATAAGTTGAGCGAAGTGCACGAAACACATTCCTCACAGAACGTGAATCTTCGTAATAACGTTGAAGGATTTGTAAACGTTCAGTCGTAAGTCTTTCCATTATGAAATGCCAAACAATACTAAACAAAAATAACATGACACGACTCACATGTGATCTGTCAAAAACTGTCTCTTGAAAAAAGTATCTGTACTTGAATCACCCACTATATATACATATATGTATATATAAATATATATATATATATATATATATATATATATATATGTATATATATATATATATATATATATATATATATATATATATATATATAAGTTAACACATTAGTGAATACCCCAATTATGCCTCTTATATTAGTGAATACTTCTTATGTTCCACGTAAATTCAAATTCAATAATTCTTACACTTAACAACAAAAACAAAAGAATCAAATTTCAGCCTAGTTTAAGTAGCCAACAAGCATATTTTTATTTCACAATTATTTTCACACAATTTTAATATTATTTTGATGAGTAAACAAAATTGTTTTGATTTTATTAAATTTAAATAATAAGCAAAAATTGTATTTAGGCTAAGAAAAACGATTGTATAAAATAAAATTTGGATGAATAAAGTTAGTTCTGTTCTGAAAGCCAAATAAACTCGTTCACTGGCGCCCGAAGAAAGTGAAAAAGCTATACCCGGTTAAATATTAAAAGTGTCTTAGTGTAACAAAATAAAATTGTTCAACTAACCGTTCCTTGAAAACCAATAGCCAAGATAAATAATTACAAGTGGCTGAAAAATAAACCAGCATTAACGTAATTAAAAAACAAGCTAGTGGAAAAAACTTTTATAAAGAACCGTTTTAAAAGGAAAAAACATTCCAAAAAAAACACAAGCGGACAATTAAAAAGTTGAGGTACAGACACTTAAGAACAAAATTTAAAAAAAAAAACAAGCTAGTGGGAAAAAACTTTTATAAAGAATCGTTTAAATTGAAAAACATTTTGAATACAAGCGGATCAATTAAAAAGTTTGAGCTACAAGCTAAACCATCATAGAACTCAAAAAAAGAAATCCTTAGTGAAAGTACCGTTTTACAAATTTAAAAATAAGCGGGAACAAAGGTAAAACCCTGATCAAACAACGAGCTGAACTACCGTTTTAAAATCAAGAAAATAAGCGGAAGGATCAACCAAAAAGGCATATCAGACAGACTCAACAAATCAGTTACTAGTGACGTCAGCCGTACCCTAGTAGATCTTCAAACTTCAAACAGGATAAATACGGACCGTACAAGCAGCATGCTGATCTTTCTACTGTAAGCTAACCATAAAATTTTATTAAAAATATATTAAATTATTATGAAATTAAAAACTCATTTTACTGCTTAAAGATTTATTAATTATTCAAATTAAATTGAACTTAAATCGTATAAAAAGTATATTAATTTTATTTTTCAAGAATTAACTAATTAAATTAAATTAAAATTAAATTGCATGAAAAAATTATATCTTTCAAAAAAAAACAACCAATCACCTTTTCTTTAACAAAGAAAATTTTTACATAATTGCAAATAAACATATTATTTATTCCCGAACTGTGAAATTAGATTGCATAAAAGTATATTAAATTTACAAATATTTTTGAAAACACACACACACACAATGGAACAAATTAGAGAAGCAATTACACAACTAACTGGTGCACTGAATGCACAAATAGAGCAGGTCAAACAGTTAAATAATAGGATGATTGACTGGGAACAAAGGATAATAGAATTAGAAATTAAGATAGGAAATCCTCCCACTGAGGAATCAAATCTTGCCCTGCCTAAAACCGCACAAGACTTAGATGATATACGTAAACTCCCAGACTGCGTAAGGGATTTACAAATTTTCGAGGGTAACCCTGTTCAGTATATCTCCTGGGTCCATAGTGTAGAGTCTATATTAAAGGACTATGAGATTGTAAAGGAAAAACCAATATATAGAGCAATATTGCAACATATTAGGCAAAAGATTAGGGGACCAGCTGACACAGCCCTCATCTCATATAACATATTTGATGAGAGCTGGGACAGAATAAAAAATTGTCTGTCTCTGCACTATGCAGACAAAAGAGATCTGCAAACACTAGAATACGAACTCAGTACTATGCGTCAAAAAAATTTAACTGTAGACGAATTTTATGCTAGAATAAATCACCAACTCTCACTAATTATTAACAAACTAAAAACCGACAATTACTCGATAGAAACCATTGAAGCCTTAATATCTTGTTACAGAAACAGGGCTCTAGATGTTTTTATACGAGGTATAAATGGCGATGTTTCTCGAATGTTAACTATTCAGAAACCTAGAACCTTGCCTGAAGCTTACACCTCCTGTCTGGAGTTCCAAAATCTAAATTTTAGAAATAACACCATTCACCCACGATACCATAATAACGTCACCACGCCAATTAATCAAATGAATAAAAATACAAATTTAAATAAGCCACACGTATTACAAAGACCACTAAATGTCCATGAAAAACTGCGAATATACAACACGCCAATTCAGCCTCACGTACAAAATATGGCACCTCCTAGGCCTACTCAACCAAAACCACCGGTACCAATGGAAATAGACCCTTCAATAAGATCCCGACAAATTAATTATATTAACAGACCCGAAAAATCGCCATTGCCATATTCTGGTAACAACTCAGCAAATATACCGCGAAAACAACAGCGTGTTTTCAATACGGAAACTATAGACAGTCAGGAGCAATACCCTTCCTGTGGAGAAAACGAGGAAAATGAAGACCTTTCTGAAGATAATTACTATGAGGAGGACAGCGAATTTGGGCTAAATGAATTAAATTTTACGATGGACGCCTATCCAGCGTTCCTTACTTAGAAGTACGCTCAAAAAATGACAAAATTTATAAGTTTTTGATCGATACAGGGGCCAACAAAAACTTTGTTTCAGAAACATTTTCAAAAAATTCTAAACCCGTTAAATCCATTTTTAAAATACAATCGGTGACAGGCCAACAATTACAGTAAATAACGTCAGCTATTCGAATTGGCAAACAACATCTTATCAAATACTCCCGCCAATATTAAAAAACAATGTGACTGAAAACGAAGTCAGGCTAGACCTGCAGTATCTCCATCACCTTCATCTAGGCAATATTAAACGTGTAAAAGATATTTCTCATAAGGGCCTTATTTTCGTTAGTTCTAACTTCTTAATAGTTCTTATAGGGTTTTTCATTATCATTTCTTTTAAGCTCTATCCAAAATGCAGAAATAACGGGGGAGTTCTCCAAATTCCACCCATTACAAATTTTCCCGATATAAAAATAAATTATCCATAAATTTCTAATTAGCGGGACGCTAATACTTAGGAAGGGGGGAGTTAACACATTAGTGAATACCCCAATTATGCCTCTTATATTAGTGAATACTTCTTATGTTCCACGTAAATTCAAATTCAATAATTCTTACACTTAACAACAAAAACAAAAGAATCAAATTTCAGCCTAGTTTAAGTAGCCAACAAGCATATTTTTATTTCACAATTATTTTCACACAATTTTAATATTATTTTGATGAGTAAACAAAATTGTTTTGATTTTATTAAATTTAAATAATAAGCAAAAATTGTATTTAGGCTAAGAAAAACGATTGTATAAAATAAAATTTGGATGAATAAAGTTAGTTCTGTTCTGAAAGCCAAATAAACTCGTATATATATATATATATATATATATATATATATATATATATATATATATATATATATATCGATTTTCGTCAACTCACTGCAATAAAGTAATAAGTACTAAACCAAAATTGCATTATGTCTCAATTAATTCTGGAATAAGTCTATATGTGACCCGGAGCCATTTTAAAGTTTTAAATACGTGTATCTTTGGTGCACCATCACTTCATAAAACGCGCATATCTCTGGGAGGGAACACTTTTGGGGTATGGGATCGGTGCTCAGATGTTGTCCACATCAAAAAAAAAAAAAAAAATTGAAAAAATATATTTTTTTGCCCTTTAGGTCCCTTTCTCTATGCGCTGTCACATATGGCTTTATTACCAATGCAGTGTGGTTAGGGCTGCCAGAAATGCCGATTTATCGGCATTTTGGCGATTTTTTAATTCAAAATTTTCAGTTTGCCGAATTTACCTCTAAGGATTCCGAATTTTTAATAATAGTGTGGTAACATTATTATACAATTCTTCTTTTTTGATTTGGTTACATTGGTCAACGAATATGCAAAAAAAATCACAAATCTGTTTTACTAAGAGGTAAAGCTGCCCATCCATTATACAATATAATTGTATATATTAATCGTGATATTATTTCCATTTTGCTCTATATTATGTAATAAGTGGCACAATATTTTCAAATAAAATATGGCGCAATTTTCTTCCAATAAAAAGTGAACATAACCTATAAGCAAAACAAAAGCATACGGACTAGTAAATTGCGAGGTGGCATTTATTAAAAGTTTTGGTTCAATTTAAAATAAAAATATGTTTTACTAATTAATTATAAATAAAAATGTTTAGCGACATGAGTGACGAAAACCATTTTTTTTGTACAATGTTGCCAACACATTTCACAGTATATTGCACCTCTTTTGGTTTGTACAATAAAAATCAAAATTCGTTTGATTTTTGCCAATATATTGAATATGACATACACATTGGCGATGTGATTGTACAATACGAAAAATTGCACAGTTATATTGCAAGTAGGTGGGCCGCTTAAAGAGGACAACCATAACAAGTGTTTTGTTGTAAGATTTCTCATAATCATACATATGTATGTACATACAGACATACATATCTATGTTCATGTGTGATACGAAGTGAGACCACGTAAATATCAAACAAAGCTATTTGGAATGTCAAGCTTAAAGTGAAATAACAATTCAATTGCCTTGTTGTTGTAGGTGTGAAAGAAATTCCGATTTTCCTTAGAAAATAAAACTTAGAAGGAATTCTTTATTCTAAAGATTATTTGAAGATGAAAAACTCTAACTGCTTCAACATCCGAATAAATAACGATTTAATAAAAATGTCTAAATCGGATGTTTATGATTGAAAAACAACAATATTTCCAATTGTTGTTTAGAATTTTTTAGTTATATTAAGAATTTTGCTCAAAAATTTGAGAGTTTACAGTTATATATTAGATAATACTCTAAATTTTTAATTGTATTTTGGAACTCGTATTCTAGAACCTAGAGTTAATTTTTAGGAAATTCTGAAATATAATAGCAAAATTCTGATATACTATTGAAAAAGACGTACATATATATTTTAATTTAATTATTTTATTCCGTTTTATAAGAACAAGTTGATCTTTTGTATTTGTTGTAAGTAAAAGTCATTCTAAATGAATAAGATTATAAATCGTTTCTTTTAAATTGTTAATTGGGAGATTAAGCGAAACCCCAAAGTAATTTTAAACCTTGTGAAGTGCAAATTTATTGATCTATAAATGTTGTTTTATGTATAATATTTAATAAATTATATTGAATTGTTCTTGTTTTCTTTAATAAAAGTGTTTATATGTAAAATAAAGTTTTTTAATTAATGCCGATTTTAAGAAATGAAACTGCCTATAATGCCAATTTTTTTTTTGGGAAATTTGTTGATTTTTAACAAAAAATTTCTGGCAGCCCTGAGTGTGGTGCAATTACTTATGTATGTCCTTATATTTCAACTAGTTGACAAATAACGAAAATTTAGCTTATTATTTATAACTTTATTTCAGTGAGCCTTCGAAAATCGGTACATTGTGAAGACAGTGTGATCTTAACCCTCTTTAATATAGTCGTCGCACATAGGGGTATTTGGCCATTGTATCCGGTCATTAGAGTAAAACTTAAAACTAAGAAATGTAAAACTTTAAGTACAAAGTTCTGCATAGTATAATAAAACATCGTTTTGCGAAACTGTTAAAGGCAGAAAGGTTGAGTAAATTGCATGCGATTTTACTGAATTTTTACGATTTTGGGACATTTACAATATATTTTTTATGGCTAAACGAATAAATATTTTACATTGATTTTTTCTCTGCGAAAGGCTATGCTATCAGTTGCTTATATTAATTTTTTCGTAAAGTTTTATTTTAAATTTGTATAATAAGAAAATTTGTTCAAAATTAAAAAAACATGATTTTTTTGTTCAATTTTTTGCAAAAATATATATGTATATCAAAAAGTTTTTGAAAACGGGTTCCAACGAGTTCGTAAAAATGTTATAGTTCGCTATAAAAAATTAAATCTCTTCTTTTAGACAGGAAAAAAATCGTTGCGCATTTTTTATTTTTATACCCTTCACAAAAAAGTGGAAGGGTATATATAGTTTTGTCATTCCGTGTGTAATTTCTTCGATATGCACATAGGACCCCATGAAGTATATATATTCTGGATCCTTATGAATAGCGATGACGATTGAGCGATGTCCGTCCGTCCGTCTGTACGTGAAATCGGTTTTACCAAGCCCCCAGAAGAGCTAGAGACTTCACTCTTGGACCGTTGGATTGGAAATGAAATTAAATAGAGTGCTATTGAAATTCAGAAGTATGGTTCCAGGGCTGGGTAGCTTACACCTATTTCTCGACGCAAAATTTATACCAAATATCATTTATTTTTTTTAATGTTTGTAAGTTAAACCTATTTCGTGCTTTAGGAAGCCTCAATGGTCTATTAAAAACTAAAGATATAAAAAGTTTTTCCCAGAGATGGGAAACAAAAATTGCTTTTTCGGCTTATTGCGTATTTTGTAGTACATGTAGTAACTAAAATTGTAAAAACTTTTAAGTTTTTCATTCACAAAACATCTTTATACGTCATGAAGATTTGCATTGGCCAAAAAAAATTTTTAATTCAAATTTTGCTTCCAGGGGTGGGAAATTGAATATATTTTTTATACGTGAAAGTAATCAAACAAGCAACTGATGTTTTTGTTGTTGTTTTTTTGCTAACTAATGGTGTTTTCTTTTCTGACAAAAATGTTCCATTTATGTTACCATTTACTCGGGTTTATGTACCATTCTAAAAATATATGTAAAGATGTGAAAAGTTGCCGGTTTCCTTTCTAAATATGTTGCACAAATAAATGGTAAATATGTTGCATATCTCACACCTGTTTATATTTGAGAATAAGATTTTTTCAGCTGCGTTTAGTACCTTTTTATACGAGTGAGTAATTTGCTTATTTATTTTGCCATTTTCAATATCTACGCCAATTACCTATACATTATTTTAAGTGCAAAGTCAATTAAATATGTTGTTCCTTTATGATATCGAAAAATGGACCCCTTTGTAAGGGTGGGTGTAACAGGAAAACAATATTACATATTCAAAAGGCACATCATTTTTTCAGAAAAGACCATAAAACTGTCTTATAATTTAGGAAGAACAAAATTGGAATCAAAAATTCAAAAATAAAATATAAAACTGCGAACCCAGGGATGGACAAGTGAAATATTTAATAGTATATGAAAGTGACCAAAATGGTTAAAAATTTGAAATTTTTCTTAAAAAAATTACTTTATACCTCATGAAGCATTGCACTGATAAAAAACAAAAAATTAAAATTTCCCTTCCAGGGTTGGGAAAATGAAAGTTTTTTTTGGTACAAGAAATATTTTGTAGTAAATGTAAAAACCAAAATGGTTGCAAAATTTGAGTTTTTCTAAAACAAAACTACTTTATACCTCATGTATATTTGCATTGATAAAAATAATTTTAAAAATTAAAATTTCGCTTACAGAGCTGGGAAATTGAAATTTTTTTTATACATAAAAGTAATCAAAAAGGCAATTGACGTTGTTTTTTCTTTTTGCTAAAACTATTTTAAGAAGAACGAAATTGGTATCAAAAATGTCCAAAAAAAAAATCAAAATTTCGAATCCAGGGTTGGACAAGTGCAATATTTTATAATTCATGAAGGTGACCAAAATGATTCAAGATTGTAAATTTTTCTTAAATCATACTACTTTATACCTCATGAAGAGTTGCATTGGTAAAAAAACAAAACAAAATTAAAGTTTCACTTCCAGGGTTGGGAAGTTTAAAGTTTTTCTGGTACATGCAATATATTGTAGTACATGAAAAGTGACCAAAATGGTTGCAAATTTTAAGTTTTCCTTAAATAAAACGACTTTATACCTAATGAAGACTAGGATTGGTAAAAAAATTTAAATTTTGCTTCCAAGGCTGGAAAATTTAAATATCTTTTTTACATAAATGTAACCAAAAAGGCAACTAACGTCTGTTTTTTTACTAATTAAAAATATTTTTTAGTTCCGGAAAAACAAAAATGGTATCAAAAGTTAAAAAAAAAATCAAAATTTAGATTCCAGAAGTGGATAACTGCAATATTTTGTAGTACATGAAAGTGACCAAAATGGTTACAAATATTAAGTTTTTCTTAAATAAAACTATTTCATGCCTTATTAATAGTCTCATTGGTAAAAAAAAATTAAAATTGCGTTTCCAGGGTTGGGAAATTGAAATATTTATTCTGCATAAAAGTAACCACAAAGGCAATTGACGTTGATTTTTTTTGCTAGTTAAAACTGTTTTATATTTCAGGAAGAAAAAAATTGGTATTAAAATCTTAAAAAATCAAAATTTCGTCTCCAGGGTTAGACAAATGAAATATGGTACATGAAAGTGACCAAAAAATTTAAAAAATTTTAATTTTTTTTGTCAAGTAAAACTATGTTACACCTCACTAAGAATTGCATTGGTAAAACATAAAAATTCGCTTCCAGAGTTAGAAAACCGATATATATTTGGTACATAAAAGTACCCACATAAATTCCAAATGTTGTTTTTTTTTTTAGTGAATTAAACCTATTTTATATTTCAGAAAAAATTAAATTAGTATCAAAAAATTAAAAATTCGGTTCCAGGGTTGGAAAATCGAAATTTTTTGGTACATACATTTGGAACCCACATAAATTCCCAATTTTGGGTTTTTTTTCAGTGAATTAATCATAATTTATACTTCGCTAAGAATTAAATTGGTGTTACAAATTTTTAAATTAAGAATTCGGTTCCAGGGTGGGAAAATCGACATTTTCTGATTCATTAAAGTAACCATATAACTTGCTATTTTTGATTTTTATGATGAATTATACCTACTTTATATATCAGGAAGAAAAAATTGGTTTTAAAAACCAAAAGAATCTAAAAGACGATTCTACGGTTGGACAAATTAGAACTTTATGAGGTACATGAAACGGATTTTTTCTTTTTGTTTGTAAATTAAACATATGTAATATTTTTGAAAGACGTTCAGAGGTATTAGAAATAGCTTCCTAGCCGAAAAACTTAAACGAGAATAATTACATCTGTGAAGGGTATTTAAGATTCGGCACAGCCGAATATAGCACTTTTACTTGTTTTTTCAAAAATTGGCCATAATATTGAACGGCACTTGTTACAATTTTCAAAGTATTAACTCCACGATCGATTTAAAAGAAAAAGCTTATATGTACTAAAATTCGGCGCGAATTCCGGAGGGTCAAAATTCGTTTTAGACCTATGGTTTCTTTGGGAAACTTTCTTGGAATGACCCAAAGAATAATAATCGAGATAAGCACTTTAACATTTTTTGGCCCCATTCAATTTGACCCTCCTTAATACATATATATATATATATATACATATATATATATATATATATATATATACATATATATAAATATATATATATATATATATATATATATATATATACATATATATATATATATATATATATATATATATATATATATATATACATATATATTTATATATGTATCAAGGGAGAGTCAAATTGAATGGGACCAAAAAATGTTTAAGTGCTTATCTCTATTATTATTCTATATATATATATATATATATATATATATATATATATATTATATATATATATATATATATATATATATATATATATATATACATATATATATATATATATATATATAAATATATATATATATATATATATATATATATATATATACATAAATATATTTATATATGTATATATATATATATATATATGTATATATATATATATATGTATATATATGTATATATATATATATATATATATATATATATATATGTATATATATATATATATATATATATATATATAATATATATATATATATATATATATATATATATATATATACATATATATATATATATATATATATATACATATATAAATATATATATATATATATATATATATACATATATATATATATATATATATATATATATATATATATATATATATATAAATATATTTATGTATATATATATATATATATATATATATATATATTTATATATATATATATATATATATATATATATATATGTACATATATCCAACTAATGGGTAGTCTACCAGATTATAGAGTGAATGTTTCACATCCTTTTTCTCATACGGGAGTAGATTACGCATTTAAGGTGTTCAAAAGGAAGAGGCCAGAAAAGCTACAAGGGCTATATTGCCGTATTTGTCTGTATGGCAACAAAGGCAATTCACTTGGAAGTCGTGAGTGATTTGACCACAGAAGCATTCATGCGGCTTTGAGAAGATTCTTTGCAAGAAGAGGTATTAGTTCCCACCTGTATTCTGATAATGGAACTAATTTTGTGGGTGCTA
>OX637532.1:64925110-64947610 GCA_951800035.1 Linnaemya tessellans
CATGATGATGTCTGAATTGAAGTTTTCTTCTTGGTTGTAAAATGTTGAGAAGAAGACAATGTTATTCCTTCATACACTGCTGTACAACCAGCTGGCAGATTCAGTATTCCTTTTGAAGGTAATGTTAACCAATCACGTGCATTATTTTCGCAGTCTATGCTTAATGTAAACTGATCGAACACCGTGAATATCTATTGATTCTCCCTTGACAATTTTTTCCAGATACATTTTCTTGGAGTTTCCTGAAAATAACACTCAGCATGCCTGGATTGTTTTAAAGCTGAAACTTCACAAGATCGCTCTACCGCAGGTGTCCAAGGAAATTCCTCTTTACAGATATATTGTCCTTGATGGTTTTTTGTACAAACATTAAGCTGAGATTGCCACATCAAAATATATAAATTTGTTGCAATATTATATACGATGTAATCACCGTCGACTATAGGTATCATTGCAGTGCCATTTCCATCAACTGGAAGCCTAATGATTTCGTAAATTTCTGAAGTATGTATGTTATACAATGGTATTTCTACCTGTATTACCAAACGGTTATCCATCACAATACCCCTAGCCACCATAGAACTGTAAATTTCTTTCAGTTCTGTACCAGTTTTTGTTCCGGGCAAAATCAGATCCTTCGGTAATAGTTTTTCAATGTTTGACAGTTCCTGCTGCATTTGTGCAGCAGTTATAAGATCTGGATTGATATGGCCGTGGTTAACATCAATTAACAAATTGATAATAGATGACTGAACTTCATTGCACTCATCGATCATTAAATGTAGCTGAGTAGTCATCACTTGAAACATAACAATCAATCGCTCAGTATTGATGTCGCTTTGAACTTCCTCATAGAACCGCTTCAACTGCTGGTACATTTTACTGAAATTATCGTTTACTTCCTCAGTTGTTTTCTTTAGTACATTTATTGTAGAGTTCACAATGGATGTCTGCTGCTTCGCGAGCTGTTGTAATTTATCCTCATTCTGGAAAATATTTCTCATATTTTCTTCCATTAATTTCCGGTCCTCTGCAGGATTACCGGTAGCTGGATTACCTTATGGATTGGTCGTTTTAGAATATTATTTTGATACCTTATCTTAACCACTCGAACTTTCCCATCCTTTCCCTCGTGTACTTCCGCTATTCTTCCAAGAGGCCATCTTCGTGGATGAGTATTTTCATCTCTGACCAAAACTGCTGCTCCTTCTTTCAAATTTTTAACTGAATGCCTCCACTTATTCCGTTGTTGGAGCGTCACAAGGTACTCTTCCTTCCAGCGATTCCAAAAATCTTTTTTCAGCCGCTGAATAAGTTTCCATTTATTTAATGATGATATAACTGAGCTTTCAATATGCTCCCCGGGTTCTATTACTGGTCTTCCAATGAGAAAGTGACCCGGAGATAACACATCGGCTGCATCAATATCTTCAGCATTCACTTCAACCAAAGGCCTGGAGTTCAAAACAGCTTCTATTTGTGCCAGCAAAGTACTTAATTCTTCAAACGTCAATTTTGTTTCGCCAATTATTCTTTTTAGATGATACTTCATCGATCTTACTCCAGACTCCCAAATCCCACCAAAGTGAGGAGCTGCCGGGGGAATAAAATGCCAATTTATTTTTTATTCAGCCAGAATAGGAATAAGTGTACTATTATTTTTAACTGCTGCTTTAAAATCAGCATCTGACTTTTTACTAGCACCCACAAAATTAGTTCCATTATCAGAATACAGGTGGGAACTAATACCTCTTCTTGCAAAGAATCTTCTCAAAGCCGCATGGAATGCTTCTGTGGTCAAATCACTCACGACTTCCAAGTGAATTGCCTTTGTTGCCATACAGACAAATACGGCAATATAGCCCTTGTAGCTTTTCTGGCCTCTTCCTTTTGAACACCTTAAATGCGTAATCTACTCCCGTATGAGAAAAAGGATGTGAAACATTCACTCTATAATCTGGTAGACTACCCATTAGTTGTTTAGATATATTTTGTTGATAGCGAATGCATGTTGTACTGCTTCCAATACACTTCTTCACTGCATTTTTAATCCCATTATCCAATATTTACGTTTTATGGTTGACTCCATAAGTCGATTCCTACCATGGAGCGTGGATATGTGTGTCTGGTGTATTATTAAAGATGAAAGTTCAGACTTTTGTAAAATTATGGGATGTTTTTGATTATAATGTAAATCAGAATTATGCAATCTGCCACCAACTCGAAGAATGCCGTCTTTATCTAAAAAAGGAAAAAGACTTACTATTTTGCTTTTGTTACTAACCGCAAGTCCCTTTTTCAGTCTTATAATCTCATCATGAAATTCGACCTGCTGATGATTAAAAATTATAATCTGTTCTGCCATTTCAAGTTCTGGAACGGTCAGATGCTGTGGATATTTTTCGTTCTTCCTTAATTTATTTACCAAACGAAGTATGTAAGCAACAATTTTTCGTAATTTGCCTAGTTTAGAGTATTGGCATGTTAATTTGTTAATAACATTACAGCTGGCCAACCCCACAGCAATCATCAATGTATTTGTCGTTTTTGGATCTTCGTATTTCGGCCAGAATTCGGAAGACTTCAATAACCACTTAGGACCATTCCACCACAAAGAGTGATGTATTAATTTTTCAGCATTAACACCTCTTGAAGCTACATCTGCAGGATTGTCCTTACTGCTTATATGATGCCATGACGCCTTAGGCAAATTCGTATTTATTTCGTTAACTTTGTTTTTTACAAATTTGTCTTTATTTTTATTGTTGTGAATCCAACCTAATGTTATAGTTGAATCACTCCATGCATAAACTCTGTATTGTCGATTAAAAATACGAATTACTCTATGTAAGAGCTTGCTTAGGAGATGAGCAGCGCACAGTTCTAATTTTGGCAGAGTCTTTTTGTTTTTAATCGGGTTTACTTTACTTTTAGCTGTTAGTAGCCTAACCGATTCATTTTGTTTAATGTAAACTACAGCTGCATAAGCTTTTTCAGAAGCATCTGAAAACCCGTGAATTTCCAATTCAATCTCGCACGTTGTTTTTACCCATCTTGGGATACGAATTTTTTGAAGAGCCTTTACATTTCTCGAAAATTCATACCATTCATTTTGAAACTCATCTGATAACACTTCGTCCCAGGAAGACTGCTGCAACCATAGTGTTTGAATAAATAGTTTCGCTAATACAGTAACAGGAGACAGCCAACCCAAAGGATCAAAGATTTTCGCCACATCTGAAAGAGTCTGCCTTTTCGTTATTTTATAGTTTTGTGTAAAATTTACCTCAAAATGAAACTCGTCTTTGGCCGGTTCCCATTGTAGGCCTAAAGTTTTGACAGTTTCGTCATCTTTTATTTGAATGACTGTATTTTCCTTGGTGATGTCTTCATGATTTAAAATCGCTTTGTGATTTGAGACCCATTTAGGTAAATTAAAACCAAAATTACTTAGCTGTGTTTGTATATGATGCTGTATGTTTTTACATTGCTGAACATTATCTGCTCCTGTCATTAGATCAACCATAGAGAAATCTTCTTTTATTATTTTCTTAATTAGTTCATCTTCAATTGACATGTGGTCAGCAATGTAAAACAGCGATCTTACTGCTAAAAATGGTGCCGATGACATGCCATATGTTACAGTTGTTAATTTATACTCTTTTATAGGACTGCATTTGTTTTCTCTTCATAATATATGTTGATACGATTGATCTTTGTTTGCTATTTTTACCTGACGGTACATCTTTTCAACATCAGCTACCATAACATATCTCCATAGCCTCCATTTTATTATGATATCGAAGAGGTCTTTTTGTAGTTTAGGACCTGCAAACATCACATCGTTTAAACTTCTTTTATTTGTTGTTTTAGCAGAAGCGTCGAACACCACACGCAATTTTGTTGTTAAGCTGTTTTCTCTTATTACAGGTTGGTGTGGCAAATAATACTTCCCGCTGCACTTCTCCTCTACCTCTTCCATATGGCCGAGATTTAAATACTCGTTCATAAAGTTTACGTAATTTTTTTTTAGTTCCGGCTCTCGATCGAATTTTCTCTCAAGAGACAAAAACCTCGCCATTGCATGCCTTCTGGAATTTCCCAACTCGTGGTCTTCTTTAAGCGGCAATCTAACTACTATATGGCCTTTTGCATCAACTTTAGTTGTTTTCTCATAATGTTTTTTGCAAAATTCATCTTCACGGCATTCCTCTATCTCAGGAAGTTCTTCTAACTCCCAGAACCTCTCCAAGTTAGTTATAGCTGCTAATACTTTTGATGGTTTTACAGCTTTGCTAATTACTCCAGACAATATCCAGCCAAAAATTGTTGATTGTGCTAAGATACTACCTTTTTTGTGTAGTCCTTCTTGCAATATATGAGGTATAATGTCACCTCCAATAACAATATCTATTCGATCAGATTTATTGAATGCTGGATCCGCCAGAATAAAGTTGTTCCAATCTTCCATATTAATTTCAAATGACTGATTTGGATGTGCCCCCGTTAATTTTGGCAAAATAAGGGCATTTGCTTCGATTTCATGGTTACTCATAAATCTTGGTTTCAAGATAAATTTTGTTCTTGCTTTAGACAGTCCAACCAGAGTACTGCCAATTCCATGAATTTCTGTTTTGCATTTAATACGTGGCAATGATAAGACCTGGGATGCTTCTTCTGATATTGTTGTTACTTGAGAACCCTGATCGATTAATGCTCTTAGGATTACTGCTTCCCCATTCGTTGCATGTACTTTTACCTGGGCAGTTGCTAGAAGTACTGATGTTGCTAAATTTTTGGTAGTCATTGCTGAATTGTTAGGTTTTGATTCTTTAATTTTTTCTTCATTCAGATGTAAAATCTTATGATGACCTTTATTGCAATAACAACACTTAACATTATTATTATTTTTTTTTTTTTTTTAGGAGTAGGACCAGCACTCAGGGGATGTCCCCTATATATGCAATGCATTGCGCTGAAAACGAGGGGATAGTACTAAGGGGACAGATTAGGAAAGATGAGAAGATAGACAGTTTTTTTTTTGTTGTAGCTATTTCAACCTTTTTTACCTCGCCGGCTAGTTTTTGCTACAGGGCCGACGAAGGTGGGTGCTGCTACTCTGCTTTTAGTACATGATTGGGTCAGTCGCTACCAGTAATTGTCCAGTGATCAGTACTATGCCTTCATCACTGAAAACAGGCTGGCAACAACTAACACAACCACGTACTAATGCTGATCAGAAGAATTCAACACGATATTTCATGACTCAGCGGGGGCTCGAACTCAGGACTCTCCGCTTCATAGTCTCGTGTTCTACTACTTCAGCCAACAGAACCCACCACTTGTTGTTTTTATGATCCAAGCATTTAAAACACCATTGATTATTGTAAGCAAGTTTTCTTCGTTCATAAATCGGTAATGCTAAGAATTTTCTGCAAGCCACAGTTGTATGGTTATCCATATTGCAATGTAAACAATATTTTTTCATTGAGTACATCACATTTGAAACTTTTCCAGTTTCAAATAGTTTTTTATTTACTCTTTTTTCTTGCCCTTTGGAAGCTGCTTCTAATGCTTGAACTTGTTGTTCCAAAAAACTTAATATGTCCTTAAGACTTTGAATTTCTTTAGATTTTTTGACTGTTTGTTCGTAATATCGCAAACCGTCTTTATCTAATTTTCTGATAACAATACGCGCTATTAACGGTTCAGCATCTTCTATTTTAATGTCCATACTTTTAAGGGCATACATACAGCTATTTGTTGTATCTAATAGCTGCTTCAAGCTTGCTGATGATTCGCTATTAGCCATTGGTTGATCAAGTAAAATATCTACTTGATTTGTAAATAACAATCTACGATTTTCATACCTTTGTTTGAGAATGTCGAACGTTGCTTGATAGTTGTTGTCGGTGATTTTTAGATGTTGCACCAATTTTTTAGCTTCGCCTTTAAGTGATGTTACTAACCTGTACATCTTTTCCACATTAGAAAGATACTTATTGTCATGCACCAGGCTTTTAAACAAATCATGATATGATGACCATTCATTTATATTGCCACTAAATTCAGGAATTTCAATTTTTCCTAAATGTGCTGAGTTTGAATATTCTTCTTTATTTATGTTGTTCTGTTGTTGCATTGGCTCATTCATGCATTCATTCATGCTCGAGAGCACTAAAATATGTGCTTTCGCCATTTAGCATAATTTTATGCATATTTTTTGGCTTTGTTAATTCGCTTAAATTGTGATACATGTTTTGAAGCTTCTGATATCTAGCTTCTAAATATTTTTCTTTTATTTGAAGTTTTTTGTTGGACATGTCGGCCACATTAGCTGATATTTCATCATACCATTCAGTTAACCAATCTGCCATTTCAACAAATTGTTCCCATAATTCCTCATCTGATTCAGTAGTTATTAATTTTTCTAATTTACCGTTTTCTCTAGATGTTTGAGAAGATTCTGGAACGTTATTTGATTCTTCTTGCTTCATGGCTTCTTTTATTAGAAGTTGAATCTCTGTTAGAATTCCTGATAACGCCTCATAGTAATTTTTTTCAAAATAATCTTCTGATGTAATGCCATATGCCAGAAGTTTTGTGTTATTTTCCGCAAATTCAACTTCAATTTTATTTATTCTTTTTTTGATTTCTGGGAATCTCGTACTACGTATTGTTTTTTGAGCCAGCTTCTCCCGAATAGCAACAATTTCGTCGCCCAATTCTTTTTGCCTTTCGAAAAGGTTTTCTTTACTTGCCATTTTAATATTTATATAAAGCAAATTTCTTTTTAATAATATTTTTTTTAATAGTCACTAGTTCTTTTTGTCGAAGGACCGATTTGAATGTTTGACCGATTGAATGTTTGTAAGACACTGTTTATTTTTAAAATATTTCTGCTTAAATACTAACGATGAAAATCTTAAATCTAATATAGAACTCATCTCTTATCTAATTGCTTTCATATATTTTTCATTAGTAATCAGGGTTATTTTCACGGACATGTGTACCACGTATTTGATCTTTTTATATTTATAACTAGCCTAAGTAAACATACATTAGTTTTATAATTAGTTTAAGTAAACACAAGAATAAAATATTACAGTTCTAAAATTGGTAGAGATAAAACTATGCTTAAGCATGTGTGCATATAATGCGTATAATAAAATGTATATGTATAGCCTAAACAAATAAGATGTGTATAGACTGATAAAATAAAACCTAAACGAAATTATATTTGTAAACCGTAATTAGACTTAGTACGTAGAACGAAACTTATTTTTATTTCTATGAACTAAAAGAATCTTAAAATTATGTTCAATTATATTTGAACAATATATATATATATATATATATATATATATATATATATACATATATATATATATATATATGTATATATAAATATATATATATATATATATATATATATATATATTTATATATATTTATATATATATATATATATATATATATATATATGTATATATATATACATATATATATATATATATATATATATATATATATATATATATATATATATATAAATATATATATATATATATATATGTATACATATTTTTTTTTTTTTTTTTTTATGGACGTAATGATAGCAACTATCAATAGTGGCCCCACGACAACTTCACTAGCACCACCCTGGGACAGCTTTGGCATTTCATCAGGGTGAGTAGTATTATCAGTATTATTCCTACGTCCTCCTTAGTTCCTAGGTAAGGAGGTTCGGAACTGATGCGCATATTTAATCGTCAGTAGCTAACGAATCCTAAGACGTACTAACTCTCCTACGAATCTGTGCTAATCTGCGAAGTTCTATTAGAACAAGCTGTACAAAACTACACACTCTGGTCCAATTCAATAAGGATTCTAGCATGGTCGGAATAATATTCTCCGGGCTGATCGTACGCCCCAAGCCTTCCTCTAAATACGACCTCCAGTTGCTGAATCGTGAGCAGACAAAGACGACATGCTCAGCATCCTCAACCACATTCCCACCACAGTGTGGACAGCACGCAGAGTCGTCGTGCTTAAAACGAAATAGATATGACCTAAAGCAACCATGTCCAGACAAGAACTGTGTTAGGTAATAGTTCAGATCACCATGTTTCCTAGTCAGCCATAATCTGATGTCGGGTATTAATGAATAAGTCCATCTTCCCTTTTCAGTGGTTGACCACCGTTCTTGCCATTTTTGCATACATAAATCAGAGTTATCCCTATTCATGATTTCTAAATCGATAGGGATCATACCCGCAATGATAAAAGCCGCCTCGTCCGACACTGTCCGAAATGCACTACATACTCTTAAAGCAGCTAGCCTATACACAGGGCATACCAGCCCCACATATGTGGAATATCTAAGTGAGTCTGACCATACCGGGTGTGCATATAGGATAATGCTCCTTACTACTCCAGCGAGCAGTTTCCTCTGAAGATACTTTGGCCCTCTCGTGTTTGGCATGATCCGAGATAGCGCCAAACAGGTCCCTGATGCTTTGGATGCTATATATCGCAAGTGCTCGCGAAAAGATAGCCGTGTGTCAATCATCACACCCAGATATTTCAGAAATGCCTTTGATTCTATGGAACAGGTGCCAACATTGAGGGTAATAGTTTCCCTAGCCTTACGACTGCTAATCAAAACCGCTTTGGTTTTATGATCAGCTAGAGTCAATCCCATTGCAGTGATCCAGGACTTTACTAATTGTACGCTGGCATTTGCAATGGTTTCTGCCTCCAGCAATTCCTTAGCTTCACACACCAGCGCTATATCGTCTGCGAATCCCACAATCTGCACTCTCTCATGTAACCTCAACCTTAGTACTCCATCATACATTACGTTCCACAACAATGGTCCAAGTATCGATCCTTGGGGAACACCACCACTAATCCTACGTTTCCTTATACCCGCATCTGTACTATAGATCAATTCCCTATACCGGAAATAATCCTGCACTATCCCTATCAGATATTCTGGGATGTCCAATCGAGTTAGAGCATCAACAATATGCACCCAGCTCGCTGTGTTGAACGCGTTCTTCACATCCAGCGTCACAACTACACAGTACTCCTTTGTGCCATTCCTCCAACTCCTGCCATAGATAGTCCGTGCAGCAGTTTCTACTACCACGTTTATAGCATCCACTGTTGACCTCGCCCTCCTGAAGCCAAATTGGTTGTCTGATAGACCATTTCTGTCATCAACGCAATTCCCAAGTCTTCGGCAGATCACACCCTCTAGCAACTTCCCACATGTATCTATCATACACAGTGGCCGATAAGATGAGGGATCATCTAGGGGTTTATTGGCTTTTGGTATTAATACCAACTTCTGCCTCTTCCATCTTGTTGGAAAAATTCCCCTACCTAAGCATGTATTCACCATTCTTAAGAACTGCTCGGGACAAAGCCTGACGGCCTCCTTTAATACTATATTTGGAATGCAGTCGAGTCCAGGTGTCTTCTTGTCTCTAAACCTAGAGACAACGTCCTTAATCTCAGCTATTGTAACCGGGGGAAAATTTAATGTCCCAATTGGAGGGTTGTGCTCCCAAGGTGGTGCGTCCTGCTGGGGAAAGAGATGGTCTACAATTTCCTCCAGGATTGGCCCCTCACTCGGTTGCAACGGGGTCAGGCATTTAAGTTTTTTGGTGACCAGCTTATATGCGAGACCCCAAGGATTATCATCCACCTCATCACAGATATTAAGAAAACACTGCCGCTTGCTCCTACGAATTGCATCCTTTAGGGCCTTCCTCCTATTCCTGTAATTCTCCTGGTATACGCTATTCTCTAACCTACCTCGAGTTCTTGTATACTGCCTTCTGGCACGTATACACTCCGCCCTCAAGCCGGCAATATCATCATTCCACCAATAAACCGGTGACCCCTTTACGGATCCTTTCCGCCTCACCATAGATGCATCGCACGACCGCGTGATATGGTTTACCAATTGTTCTGCCATATCCTCAGCTGAACCATTTAATTCCATACCTTCCATACAGATGGCAAAAATATCCTTATCAAAGGTATTCACTTTCCATCCCGACAAACCTTGTGCACGGGGAGTCACATGCCGTATATCATCCTGTATATCCATAATTATGGCACTGTGATCGCTGTGAGTATAAACATCAGATACTCTCCAGTTTACACGGTTTATAATGGTATCGCTGGCAAACGTAATATCAATAATTGAACCACCATTTCCTCCTCTAAATGTTTCCTCATCTCCAGAATTCAAGAGCACAACATTTAGCGCAGAAAGGGCCTCTAATAGCATCCTTCCCCTTGCATTTGTCAAGGGGCAGCCCCATTCAACAGCCCACGCGTTGAAATCCCCTGCTATTATAACAGGACTCCTGGCTGCAGCGTCCATCACTATGTTGTCTATAATAACACGAAAGTCATCAATAGAATACTTAGGAGGAACATAACAGCTGTACAAACATATGCCGGAAACAGTGGCCCATATATATATATATATATATACATATTTATATATATATATATATATATATATATATATATATATATATATTTATAAATATATATATATATATATATATATATATAAATATATATATAAATATATATATATATATATATATATATATATATATATATATATAAATATATATATATATATATATATATATATATATATATATATATATGTATATATATACATATATATATATATATATATATATATATATATAAATATATATATATATATATATATATAAATATATATATAAATATATATATATATATATATATATATATATATATATATATGTATTTTAGAATGATTGAGCTCGAGGTCGTTTTTGTAAAAATCGTTATAATTTTTCTATTTTATTCGATATTTCGTCAACAATTTGTTGACATCATCAGGAATAACAATCGGAAATTAAAATTTTCTGTATAAATTGGTTTGAAATATGAAAAAAAAATTTTTTCGAATATATCTATGTTTTCAAAAATATTAACATAAAAACAAAAGCATATATACAGGCTTGTATATATTTATACATGTATACATCAATGCATACATGAACGTATACATATATGCATACATGAACATACACAACTACATACAAACATATATACACACACATAGAGGGATACAAACACATATGCGTGTACATACACATATGCACATACACACATACATATGAATACATATATAAAAATAACTAACATAATTACAAATTAATATATTAACATACATACAAATTTACATACATACATATGTATATAACTAAACATTTACAATATTTAAACTATTCAATCAACATTACAACAAGGATAAGAATTGATTACAGTATAGTGTATATAAATAACATATAAAAATAATGACATGATATAAATATATATACATATGTGCATGCATACACATACACATATACATGTATACACGCATACATACACACATACATACACACATACATACATACACACATACATACATACACATAAATATATACATACATACATAGGAATAAATTCTTTAACCAATTAACATAAATAAACAAAATTTTTTTTTTTATAAAAAATTCAAATTTTACTAACTAAATACCTATAGTTCTGTGCTAATTTTTCTGTGTCTGCCTTAAAATTTATTCTTTGTGATAAAGGTGTGCGAATTATTTCTAACATTTCTAACATTAAGCGCCGATTATAATTGTTATCTGTGTTTAATATTGAAACATTTTCAAAATCTGCAAAATGATATAATTCAGAACTATGAGAACATAAAGCAGTTTTTTGTGAAATCATGTGCCTATATTTTTGATCTGACTTATGACCTGTTATCTTAGTCTTTAATTTATTTTTAGTTGTACCAATATATATCTTATTACAATTTTCCTGACTATTCACCTGACCTTGCAAGGTATTTTATAAATTACATTAGACCTATCCCACTTACCAATCTTATATTTTGTTTTGCTAAATAGTCTTTTCATTGTATTATATGTCTTGTGAGCTATTCTATATTTCTCTGCATCGTAAATTTTAGATTTTACTAATCTTTCTGATATTCCAGATATATAAGTCAATGACTTATATGTCTTTTGCTGTGTAGTATTATTTATATTACCATTACCATTATTATTATTGCTATTATTATTATTATTATTATTTGTATTGTTGTTAATATTGTTGTTATTATTATTATTATTCTTATTTGTTCTCCTATCTCTATATTGATATATTAATTTAATTATTAACAATAATAATAATAATAAGGTGGTAAAAATGTATGTGTACAGTCACTATTATCCACCATATTTCGAATTTCCAACCGCTATCAGACACCAACAACAATAGGTCATTTACAGTAATCGGTAAAAATGTCAAATAAAAAAAACAACAATATATGATAAACCTACAAATTTTAAAACTGGTTTAATTTAATTTGAAAACAGTTTAATTGAATTTGAATAAAGTTTAATTTATTCTGAAAAGAGTTTCATTTATTTGGAAAAAGGTTTCGTTCATTTTGAAAAAGGTTTCATTTATTTTGAAAAAGGTTTCGTTCATTTTGAAAAAGGTTTCACTTATTTTAAAAAAGGTTTAATTTAAACTGAAAATGCTATATATATATATATATATATATATATATATATATATAAAATACATATATATATATATATATATATATATATATATATATATATATATATATATATATATATATATATATGTATATATATATATATATATATATATATATATATATATTTTTTTTTTTTTATGGACGTAATGATAGCAACTATCAATAGTGGCCCCACGACAACTTCACTAGCACCACCCTGGGACAGCTTTGGCATTTCATCAGGGTGGGTAGTATTATCAGTATTATTCCTACGTCCTCCTTAGTTCCTAGGTACGGAGGTTCGGAACTGATGCGCATATTTAATCGTCAGTTGCTAACGAATCCTAAGACGTACTAACTCTCCTACGAATCTGTGCTAATCTGCGAAGTTCTATTAGAACAAGCTGTACAAAACTACACACGCTGGTTCAATTCAATAAGGATTCCAGCATGGTCGGAATAATATTCTCCGCCCCAAACCTTCCTCTAAATACGACCTCCAGTTGCTGAATCGTGAGCAGACAAAGACGACATGCTCAGCATCCTCAACCACATTCCCACCACAATGTGGACAGCACGCAGAGTCGTCGTGCTTAAAACGAAATAGATATGACCTAAAGCAACCATGTCCAGACAAGAACTGTGTTAGGTAATAGTTCAGATCACCATGTTTCCTAGTCAGCCATAATCTGATGTCGGGTATTAATATATAAGTCCATCTTCCCTTTTCAGTGGTTGACCACCGTTCTTGTCATTTTTGCATACATAAGTCAGAGTTATCCCTATTCATGATTTCTAAATCGATAGGGATCATACCCGCAATGATAAAAGCCGCCTCGTCCGACACTGTCCGAAATGCACTACATACTCTTAAAGCAGCTAGCCTATACACAGTGGATACCAGCCCCATATATGTGTAATATCTAAGTGAGTCTGACCATACCGGGTGTGCATATAGGATAATGCTCCTTACTACTCCAGCGAGCAGTTTCCTCTGAAGATACTTTGGCCCTCTCGTGTTTGGCATGATCCGAGATAGCGCCAAACAGGTCCCTGATGCTTTCGGATATCGCAAGTGCTCGCGAAAAGATAGCCATGTGTCAATCATCACACCCAGATATTTCAGAAATGCCTTTGATTCTATGGAACAGATGCCAACATTGAGGGTAATAGTTTCCCTAGCCTTACGAGTACTAATCAAAACCGATTCGGTTTTATGATCAGCTAGAGTCAATCCCATTGCAGTGAACTTTACTAATTGTACGTTGGCATTTGCAATGGTTTCTGCCTCCAGCAATTCCTTAGCTTCACACACCAGCGCTATATCGTCTGCGAATCCCACAATCTGTACTCTCTCAGGTAACCTCAAGCTTAGTACTCCATCATACATTACGTTCCACAACAATGGTCCAAGTATCGATCCTTGGGGAACACCACCACTAATTCTACGTTTCCTTATACCCGCATCTGTACTATAGATCAATTCCCTATACCGGAAATAATCCTGCACTATCCCTATCAGATATTCTGGGATGTCCAATCGAGTTAGAGCATCAACAATATGCACCCAGCTCGCTGTGTTGAACGCGTTCTTCACATCCAGCGTCACAACTACACAGTACTCCTTTGTGCCATACCTCCAACTCCTGCCATAGATAGTCCGTGCAGCAGTTTCTACTACCACGTTTATAGCATCCACTGTTGACCTCGCCCTCCTGAAGCCAAATTGGTTGTCTGATAGACCATTTCTGTCTTCAACGCAATTCCCAAGTGTTCGGCAGATCACACCCTCTAGCAACTTCCCACATGTATCTATCATACACACTAGCCGATAAGATGAGGGATCATCTAGGGGTTTATTGGCTTTTGGTATTAATACGAACTTCTGCCTCTTCCATCTTGTTGGAAAAATTCCCCTACCTAAGCATGTATTCACCATTCTTAAGAACTGCTCGGGACAAAGCCTGACGGCCTCCTTTAATACTATATTTGGCATGCAGTCGAGTACCGGTGCCTTCTTGTCTCTAAACCTAGAGACAACGTCCTCAATCTCAGCTATTGTAATCGGGGGAAAATTTAATGTCCCAATTGAAGGGTTGTGCTCCCAAGGTGGTGCGTACTGCTGGGGAAAGAGATGGTCTACAATTTCCTCCTGGGGTCAGGCATTTAAGTTTTTTAGTGACCAGCTTATATGCGAGACCCCAAGGATTATCATCCACCTCATCACAGATATTAAGAAAACACTGCCGCTTGCTCCTACGAATTGCATCCTTTAGGGCCTTCCTCCTATTCCTGTAATTCTGTTGGTATACGCTATTCTCTTACCTACCTCGAGTTCTTGTATACTGCCTTCTGGCACGTATACACTCCGCCCTCAAGCCGGCTGAACCATTTAATTCCATACCTTCCATACAGATGGCAAAAATATCCTTTTCAAAGGTATTCACTTTCCATTCCGACAAACCTTGTGCACGGGGAGTCACATGCCGTATATCATCCTGTATATCCATAATAATGGCACTGTGATCGCTGTGAGTATAAACATCAGATACTATCCAGTTTACACGGTTTATAATGGTATCGCTGGCAAACGTAATATCAATAATTGAACCACCATTTCCTCCTCTAAATGTTTCCCCATCTCCAGAATTCAAGAGCACAACATTCAGCGCAGAAAGGGCCTCTAATAGCATCCTTCCCCTTGCATTCGTTAAGGGGCAGCCCCATTCAACGTTATATCAGGTGTGCCTCAGGGTAGTCAACTCGGCCCACTTTTATTTACTTTATTTATTAATGATCTTCCATCCGTTGTTGAAAACTCAAATATACTAATGTATGCAGATGACGCAAAGTTATTCCTATCGCTTGATTCTATTGATCAACAGTTGCGTCTCCAAGCTGACATTATACACTTAACCGCTTGGTCCGCTAATAATTTAATGGACCTATATGTGAAAAAGTGCAAATATATGATTTTCTCAAGAACAACTCCAATCAATGGACTCTATAAAACTGTTCTTGACCTACTGGATTCATTTAATGACTTGGGAGTTATTTTAGATAAAAAAACTGGACTTCAGGTGTCATATAACTTCGACGATTAACAAACCTACTGGTGTTCTGGGTTTTATTAAACGCTGGGCTAAGGAGTTCTCTGACCCTTACACAACCAAGATGTTATTTACTACTTTAGTTCGCCCAATACGTGAATATGGATCTGTTGTATGGGACCCACAATATCTTTCACATGCAAATAAAATAGAGTCAGTACAAGTGCAATTCTTATTATTTTGTCTTCGTGGTCTTCCTTGGAACTCTAATGTAAAATTACCATCTTACGAGAGACGCCTAGGACTTATTAAGCTTCCAACCTTAAGGAGCAGTCGGCAAATGCTAAATGTTACCTTTCTGCTGAAGCTAATAAACGGCTGCATCACATCTCAATTTTTCCTGAGCAAAATAAACTTGAATATACCCAATCGTCCAACAAGGTATTATAGCTTCTTGAGAATTAAGTTTTACACTACAAACCAGAGTACGAAGAATGCTCGAATTGATTTCTCTCGCAAACGAATTTAATTAGAACGAATTTTATTTTTCCTACTGTAAAGAATTTTTCTTTTTTATTCAGGAATTTTATAAATAGAATTCGCGAGAGAAATTTATTTTTAATTCTTCAAGTTTGTTTTCTTCTCGCGAATATTATAAATAAAATTCGTAAGGAAAAAAATAAATACCTCTCACGAATTCTATTTATAAAATTCCCAAATATAATAAAATAAAATTCGCGAGAGGAATAAGAATGGAATATATAGAAAAGAATATTGGGAATAGTATTCTTGTGTATACTTATGTTTTCTTTGACAAAAGAAATGTATGTATGGATTGCACGTATAGATGTGTGTACATATGCTGTGTTACTGCTTTTTGATAGTTATGTATGTATGTACATGTATATTTTGTTTTATGAACTATAAGTAAAAAGTAGTTACATACATATCCACATAGTTTTTTTCGCATATTTAAAATCGTACATGTTGTGTTCTTGGTTTTTGTTGCTGTTGTTGAAAAATAATTAGTAATTGTGTTTTGAAAGTATGGTATGTTAGGATGTATGTACGTAGGTATTTATGATTGCATAGGGATGAGTGGATGTACACACATTCATACGAATATATATATGTACATACATATATTACATACAAGGGTTAAATTTACCTTTGAAAGTGTTTTTTTGGTAACAATTAAAAGAACTGCCAATAAGCATCGATTGAAAGACAATAATAATATATGTGCGTATGTACATTAGGGGTGTACTTCACTGTACGCAGAAATTTTTATAATAACTAGCTACTACGAAACAATTTTATAATATATTTTGCATACATATGGGTAGTTCCATGTCAAATCGACCAGTATTTATCCGCGATCCTTTTCTATTTTGATGAAATTTGGTCAGATAAGAAGGCGTTTTTGTGTCTTTTTTGGGATTTGATTTTTTCCTTTCACAACCTTTAACAAAGTAGTAGGCAAATGTGGTTTATTTCTTAAATTAGTTTAAAAAAGAGTATAAATTTATTTATCATCGTGATTATCTTTCATCCTGAAAATTATATGCATTTAGCCAGAGAGTATAATAAAACCCTTAAATTTCTAATAATTCAATTATGTTTTATTCATATCACACGAGAATTCAGTAAAACTTAAGGGCTATATTCATAATAAATTATAAAATGTTTATAAAAGGTTTATTAAAAAGATTTCAGTAAAAAATTAGTTTCATAAAACTTTGATAAGTATTACGAATAAGTGGGTAAATGTGTATATACATAGTTCGATCAGTATTTATAAAAAACTAACCTAAATAAAAATTTCAGGTCAATCAGTATCGCAAAATGCCCTTTCAACGGAAACCTGTGTTGAAGGGACTGATAATGCAACATCTAACAATTTGCCCAGTTCTAGATCCGCTAATTTTGGATTTTTCCAGTACTCCAATATATTTGTTTCGAACGGAACTCTTTCGGTGTTATACAAATTCTCTAATTTTTGTTTTGTCGATCTATCCGTGGGTGGAGTTTTTTCAATCATGAGATTCATTTTTGCTTCAAGTTTTGAAAAATTTCCTGAGCATGAAGGTAAATCGTTTTTTGGAGTGGGCTCCTTTTGTGTCTCCGGAAATTTGCCTGTAAGACGTTTAATGATTTCTTGGGTGTGTAGTAGATGATTCTGAAATATAATAAAAAATATCTTAAGTTTGCATACATAATTATGTATTAATATACCGGAGCTTACCACCGCCGTTTTCTTTTGTTCTTCTGACAAAAATGGTGCACGTATGAAATTGAATCGTGGGTCTAAATAAATTGCTGACAGAAATGCATCATTTACTAGGAGGCTTTGCTTTCTCTTCTTCATGAAGTTCAATAAGCTTTCCGCATAAATATTATCCTCTACCATTTCTTCGAGCTCAACTTCACAGCACAACCAATCTCTGTAGAAATCACCGATTATATATTGTTCCAGTTGGAATTTTGTGGTGCATTCTGACAATGGTTTGAATGATTTTAAGAATTTATTTATGAAACTCCAATCCGGCTCAGAACTGTTGAGATCGTTGGAATTTTCAATATACTCTTTAAAATTTTCCAATGATTTTATCATTTTATATGTAGAGTTCCACCTAGTTGCGTTATCAATTATGGGCATTTGTAAATCGACTGAACTGTCGTTTCTAACGATATTGCGTATACTTTTAACAATTTTTCGACATTCATCTACTTCTGCTTGAACTGTTTTTAACACATCATGGGCTGCATGTTGAATTGTATGCGCAGCACATCTAACAACTGCCATAACAGACGAAAGAGACGTATGAACTGCATCGAAATCTTCATCATCACTTATTGGATCTTCTGGATCTTGTGTTAAGACTTCCTCCTGAAGTTCTTGCAGTAGCTTTGATGTTTTAATGACATTTGCACCATTATCGGAAGTGCAAGCATATATCTGGGAAATGTCAATTTTGAAGTCTTTCAAACAATTTATTATCTCCTCCTTGAGGAATTAAGCAGTATGTCTTCTTTTTAGCTGAATCATTCCAATGGTATTAATGTTGATTTTAGAGTCTTTAATATATTGCACATTTATACCTAGAATACTCTTTTCCATGCGCGTGGCAACATCAATTTTTAAGCAAATCATTTTTCTAAAGATGGCTTTTGAAATGTTAAGTTTTATTTCATTTGCTACAGTATTCATTTGAGAGACAATGCTTTTGGAATTAATATTTGTATTGTGGAACTCTTCGTAAGGGCGCAATAGCTTTTTAAAATATTCATCATCATCGAATATTCTAAATGGCATATTTTGAACTGTCACAAGACCAACACAACATAATAGGAACTCATTTTTGTTTAACGCAATTTGAATATTACTGATTCATTTTTTTGAGACGCTACTACTACTGGATGAAGGATTCAGTAAGCTCTTTTCATCCACATTTATTTTAATGTTGTGTATTGATTCATAATGCCGTCTTACATTTCCAGATAATTTTCCTTTAAGAATTCTTTGGCAGAGAATACAGGTTGAAGTATTATTTTCTGCATCATATATAACGTACTTTGAAAACTCAAAAACATTTTTGCGACCCATTTTCACATATGTAGACACTCACAAACAACAAACTGAAAGGAACTGATCATCAGCAGCAGTTTTTTAAGCATATATACCAGGATTCCAAATATTCATTCATTTATCACTCATATTTTTATGACACCTAATTAAATATTAATTAGGGAAAACTACAGAAAAAAGAGAAAAACATTCAAATAATTGGCAAAACATTACCCATAAGATTATTCTCAGAGACGAACACAAAAGTTTCCAAATAACAGTTTTTTACTTTGATGAGGAAGAGTGAAATTGCAAATATGCAGCTGCAGGTTTTTTTTTCCAAACAATTAAGGCAGGAAGATGTTGGGAAATACCAATGAAATTTACGGTATATAAATCTAATAAAATTGTATTGTATTTGCAAAAGCAAAACAATTTGTTTTGTGAAAATGAAGAGAAAGAAAATCCTATCCTCATTAGCAAAAGAATTGGTTTTGCGAATATTATTACATATTTATGTATATATAAATGAAGAACATAAGAATACATTTAATATTATTCATAATTATTTTCATACAAAGTTTTAAAGCTAATAAATATATATATATATATATATATATATATATATATATATATATATATATATATGTATAAATATTATTCCTGGATTGGAAAGGAAAAACATGCAGCTGCATATTTACAGTTTCGCCCTTTGTCATCAATGGCTTTATTACTTTTAATCAGTTCCTCAGTGTTTTGGCAATTGCTTGAATGTTTTTCGGTTTTTTCTGTGGTTTCCCCTAATTAATATTTAATTAGGTTTCATAAAAAATATTTTGTTAAAACACTGCGAAAGGGCAGGCCAAATAACATTCATACATGCATACATATGATGTATGTACATAACATATGTATATTGAATATTTTTTATGACTTTGTATTTTTTCATATGTATGTACCCACTTCTGATTAACTTTACTATATTTTTATACCCTCCAAAAAAGAATTTGGAGGGTATATTCACTTTGTCATTCCGTTTGTAACGCATCGAAATATCCATCTCAGACCCCATAAAGTATATATATTCTTGATCAGTGATGAAATCTAAGACGAACTGAGCATGTCCGTCCGTCCGTCCGTCCGTCCGTCTGTGGAAATCACGATTCAGTCCAAACGAAAAGAGCTAGACTCTTGAAATTTGGCATAAATATATTTTAAAACTTAGAGCAGGTTAAGTTCGAAGATGGGCTAAATCGGGCAAGAGGGAAAAAAGTTTCCCTAAGAAGAACTAAACCAACCCAGAAAAAACAACATAATTTTTAAAGTTTTTTGGTTATTTTGTTAAGCAAATGATATATTTTTATGTCAAATATGGTCCAACGCCTTAAACTTGGAGCCATTAAATAAAATCAAAATATTTTTTGACCCCGCCCACTTCAGTGGGCGTTATTATAGGCAAAAATAGCATAAAAATTTAACAAATTGTTTTACTTAAGCCTACATTCCTTAAAAATAACACTTTAATGACGAAGCTGAGACTAAACCTGGTACTACTCTGCCCTACCCCCTCCTTCCCCTTCGCCCCCTAAATGACCCTACCAAAAAAAAAATTTTTTTTAATTTTGTATATAATCATTCCAAGCATTTATCTTTAGAGTTTTATGACTGCCGATTTCTGCCCTACCTCCCCCCCCCCCTGTTCCTTTGCCCCCTAAATGACCCTACCAAAAAAAATTTTTTTTTTTAAATTTTGTGTATTATCATCCCAAGCATTTATCTTTAGAGTTTTATTCTGCCCTACCCCCCCCCCCCCCCGCTTCTTCCTTTGCCCCCTAAATGACCCTACCAAAAAAAATTTTTTTTTTAAATTTTGTATATAATCATCCCAAGCATTTATCTTTAGAGTTTTATGACTGCCTGTTGCTGCCCTACCCCCTCTTCCCCCTTTGCCCGCTAAATGACCCTATCAAAAAAAAGAAATTTTAATTTTGTATATAATTATCCCAAGCATTTATTTTTAGAGTTTAATGACAAAGGTGAATTGTTTCCCCCACAGCCCTTGCCAGAGCGACCCCGCCAAAATACAGTTTTTATAGCCTCCAAAGAGAATGGTGATGAAGTCTAAGACGGTCTAGCAATGCCCATACGTTCGTCTGTGCATGATATTGCATATTTTTGAACCCCGCCCCCTTTAGTGGGCGTTGACGTACGATATTATATAAAGGAACTCTGTCCCACCAAGTTAAACATTTCAAATTCACTTACTAAATATTTGGAGGGTATTTAAGATTCGACCCGGTCGAATATAACGTTTTTACTTGTTTATATTAGTATTGTTCCTGAGAAATGCTGAAGATATTAACCTGAATAAATTATTTCGAAAACTGTAAAGAATGCAATTTTAAGCATAGGTATTACCTATAGTAAAAAAAATTAAGTTATTATTCAAATAGCTATGCACTCAAAATAACATAATTTGTCCAAAAACTGTGTTAAGAGAGGTACTTATTTGTATCATATAAACAGGGTTAAAGACTTTAAAATCAATAAAAGAAATCGCCTCAGAAATTTTAAAACTTGTTCTTCAAAGAAATGGGCCCTCCCTAATACATGTACATAATATATGCACATACATACATATATGCACGAACATCCAAACACATTGTCTTACAGCCCTTATAAATATCTACCTACAAACATATGTATGTATGTAAGTGCGCACTTATAATTGTCCGAACAACAAACAACAGACTAAAGTAAATTTTTCAATAAACCTGTCACGATCAACATACACAACCACACGTATGCAAAAAGCAAAACATGCCGAGGTATAATTTTTGAAAGAATTTTTCTTTTTGAATTCGTTTGTGTTTGTTTTGTATTCGTTTGCCACAATTCTAAAAAATAGATTTTGCGAAAGGAATTTTATTTTATATTCTTTATATTTTTAATTCTCCTCGCAAATGAAAAAAATAACCAAAAGCTGATTTCATTCTTTCGCGAGGAGAATTAAAAAAGCCAAGAATAAAATATAAAATTCTTTTCGCGAATTCTATTTTTAAATTTGCGAAAACAAATTTTAAAACCAAAGAATAAAATAAAATTTTATTCGCGAGCAGAATTTTTTCCTACCCTGCTACAAACTATAGTAACTTCGATCCCTTTCGGAGAATTTGCAGTGATTTTAATAGACTTTACCCTTGTATCAATTTCAACAAAAGTATTGATGTTGTAAAAAATTATATAATTTTACA